>JAJJWO010000142.1:0-63478 GCA_021655895.1 Fusarium sp. NRRL 66739
TATATAGTCTTATTAACCCTATCTATTATTAAATTAAGCCTATTATAGAGGCTTACTACTATTAAAAACTCCCTAGGCTTATACTGTTATATTAATTACTCTTCTTTAAAAAGATAATATTGATTTTTTATATTAATACCTAGTATAATAAGAGATTACTAGCAATATGTTTACTATTTTTACCTTTTACTATTTAATAAAACAGACCTTTATAGCCTATAATCTTGTATATATATTAATGTCTATTAGTTATCTTATAATATTCTAGTAGGCCTTATTAAGCACTAATCGTTTTACTGCCAAGCCATACTAATATATAGCTATAGCGCTATCTACTGCCTCCTTAGGTCTATCTAATTATAAGCTATCTATCCTAGCTGTAAGAACGACCTATAGTAGGTATATTTAATTTAGGTTTAGTCGACAGGTTAGTCTGGGGGCAGGCGTAGTAGGCCTATATTTCTCGGAGGTTACGCGGAGCTCAGTCAGGGCTCAGGATAAGCTCGGTCGGGCTCAGGCGAGCTCAGGTTAAAGCGGCATCAACTCAGGATTTAAAGCGAAAATAGAAACGGGAGGCGTCTAGATTAGTGTGCTAATCGTCATGTTATAGTAGTCGCTGGAAATAAATAAACGCAGCCAGTTGATTATAGATCTTGTCATATTCGCTCAGAAACCAAAAGATATAAGCAACCCAATTTTTTTATGATTTTCTAACTTCAGCCCTAACAGGCCTCTACTTTAAAGAAATGTTTCATAAGGAGTGTGGGTGGTTAGGTTCAGGTAAGCAGAGCCAGCCCTATCCGTAACCGTACTAGAATCCAACCCATTCCTCCACCTGATTCGTAACAATCATGCCAATCATATCGTGGAAGCCTCAGAGTTGATGAGATGTTTGATGTGTGACCCTCAAGGGAAAGGCCCAGCCCAGAGAGTCGCCATGATCAACTAGGCGTGTCGTAAGGAGTTTAGACGAAGACAACCTGGGCGTTGCCGAAGGCGTTGCAGGTAGCACTGCCAGATCCCTTGAATCAAGAGTTAGCTTATCAGCCTTACTAGTTTGCAGAATTATACCACATACCTGGTTGGAGCAGCAAGTGATGATCTGGTTGCAGCTGTTGGAGACGGAGCAGGCAAAGACGTTCTTGCCGTTCTTCTCGGTGTTGGAGGCAACACAGCAGTAGGGGTCGCCGCCGTTGCAAGTGATGGTCTGCACGTTGTTGCTGTTGCTGGGAGCCTTGACAGTGATGGGCTTGATCTCAATCTTGGGCTGCTTGACGGTGGGAGTAGCAACGACGCCGGTGGCGGCAATGAGGAGAGCGGTGATGGTGGAGAACTGCATGTTTGCGGTTGGAAAGTTGTTGGATTCTCGAAAAGAGAGTATTGAAAGAGGCTGTTGAGCTGAGATGAGATTGGAAGAGTGAGTGATGAGAAGGACTTGAGGGTGGAAGATGGACGTCCTTATATAGCTTTTTTCTGCTGGGATCCTCTCGAGTCTTTGTGGTTTTGCTCTTTCTCAAGTCTAGATCCTCCTCACGATGCTTCTCCTTCTCTCTTCCGGCCTCCGTAAGCTGAACTTGAGACTACTGAACTCTTTCGAAGCCATTTCGCCACGCTTCACGAGTAGATGATGGATTCCAGCCCCGCCAGAGACCAGTCAGCTCATCATCTACAAGCTCGTTGTTGGATAACTCGAGTGAATAGTTTGGAGTTGAGGATGAGAGGCTGAACCTGGGCTTGGTCTAGATGAGTCCAGGCCGACAACCCGACAGACCGACAGGCCGGTAGACCCAGGGCGTCGGGTCGGACAGGGATAGGGTTGCTTTGGGAAGAGATAGACTCATGCATGATGATTTGTTCTTGGAGAAGCCGATGTCCTGGCTCAGGTCTGGCCTCTCCACGTGCTGGTAGAATAGTCTCTGGGCATCTCACGCTGATCACTCACTATCAAAGACATTTCCCCTGTATCGATCGGAGCAAGAATCTCATGCAATGGCGATCGAACAGCACGTAATCTCACGGGAATTAGCAGATTGTGCTGGGATGCTTCAATAGCGCAGGGGCAACAAACTCAATGCGAAGATAAAGTTCAGAAGCAAACACATTCAGCTCAGCTACGGCAATATCTGGTCCTCTTGCGGGGTTGAGTCTAGAACGGGAAAACAACTGCGCATAGTCTGCAGGTTCTTGCAGTTTGCAGGGATGAACATTGGGTCCATGAACGGAGCCAACACTCGGTATTGTCTTCAGCTAGCCACCAGCTGTCCAACGTTGGGCGAAAGCGGTTGATAGTGATGCAATGTCTAGTCATACTGAGCCGTTCTGGGCTCGCCAGGTTTCCCGGGGAAGATGATCGACTCTTTAGCGTCACTCTACCAGCATGGGGCTATCTGTATCTAGACGGACAAATACGAGGCTGGCTGAAATCTCTAGTTCAAATACCGCTCTCTTCCTCTGCCCCAGGCCACTTGCTACACCTCCCACCCCACTCGTTTTCCGGTCTGAATCGCCTCTCGCCTATCTCCAGCCTCTCATCCTTTGCTGCTAGCTCTGTCCCACTGCACCTGTCTGTGCTAAAGGCTGCAAACATGCATTTCTCTGCTATCGTCTACGGCATTGCCTTCCTGCAGGGTGTCCTGGCTTCTCCAGTTGGTGAGCCGGCGGCAGAGGTCGAGCCTCGAGGCATTGAGCGTAGATCGCCGGCTCTCGGAGACCTCCCGTTCCCCAAACTTCCTGCTCTCAAGTCCAGTGAGTGAACTGACACCGGATTGGCCAAGTGAGCTGTCTAACCGAGTCTCCAGAGGGCTCAAAGAGTTGTGACTCCAACGCCCAGACCAATGCCTGCTCCTCGGGAGATTCGTACTGTTGTGTCAGCAATGGCAAGGGTGGTAAGTAGCCTGACAGCTGCGTACTGATGCAAAAGCCCTAATTCTTCTCAGGACACACCTGCTCCATCTCTGACTCTTGCAACTCCAAGATCATTTGCTGCAACAACAACAACGGCGTAAGTGACTTGCCTTGTTCGCCCTGCGCTCATACTTACAAGGGACCAGTACCAAATGTGCATTGGCGATATTGACTTTAACATGCCCATCACCATCAACATCTACAGGAAGAAGTAGAGGTTGTAGCCTACAGCTTTAGGATCAGCTGAACAAGGGCTCGGGGGGGTGGAGGGGCAAAGAGGCTCTGATGATTACTCTTCTTGTACACTCTTTACGATAACAATGTGAATGAATATTGGGCCGTTGGCAATGCCCTCACTTGGAATAGTCTGTAGTTAGTCAAAATGCGACTCTGTTCGTTTCCAATCCATGCCGATGCTCTCAAGTGCCTCATGTAGAATAGCCTATGAGGCCTCTCAACATGTCGATGCTATGGCAGAGACGCTGTTGTTGGCCCACGATTAGCGACAAGGCCGAAATTCTGCAAGCCATGTCGATAGCTCAAGCATGAATGCTCGGCCAACGTAGTCATCGACGGCCAACTCCTAAACATGGGATTGATGCAGGCTTGCCAATGGCTTCATTGAAGGATCCGAGGATTCAGGGTCCAAAGTGGTCCGATCAAGTTCGGCCTTACCGTTTCATCAGCTAAGATGCAGCTTGCATCTCATCGACCCCGAAGGCACGGTCTGGTGGAGCTGAGTCGTAGCGTGGCGAGGCTGAAACGGTAATTGACCTGAGCTGAGGAAGACAAAGGTTAACAAGTGTGATCCTCAATAATGCTGGTGTGTTCATCAAGCCAGACCACACAATCGTCAGAGTGCTATCACTGTACTGGTCTATCACGACTGGGTTAATGCATTGCTTTCTTTTCAGGATGCTTACGTGTTATCCTTCACCAAGATCCCTCAACCAGGACCCTGGTAACTCAGCTGAGACATCGAGGCCAGCTTAAGTGGCGGGGGAGAACCAACCCAACAGCCCTAGGAAAGCTTTACTGCAGCAAACAGACATTGCTGCTCGATTGGCCGAGAACGAGGCAATCAACAACGCAGAGGGTTACAGTGCATTTCTCATGGCTCCGCAGGATCTGCCACTAGATCATCTCAGCCGGGACCGGTCCATCGGCAGCGATACCGCTTTGTTCGCGCCGAGGCCCCGACTTTGGACAAGGGCAACGGCTGCGTAAGAGATACGAACAAGTAGAGACTTGGTTTTGGCCATGGATAACCCAATGTGGTTAATGAGAGCAGATCAACCCAAACGCCCAGCAGTTGGGCTCAGCCAAGAGTGGGAAAGGGAGTGAACTAGTGCCTGGAGCCGGAAGTCTAAAACCAATATCACCAACGTTAGCTCCGTGATCATCTGGCGCCATTCGACGACGTCCATTGCTTTTCCCATGCTTGCTCGGCTTTGGAGCTTCCGGCATTAGTCTGTTTCTGAGATGCCGGAAGTCGGAGTTTTGTTATCATTCCTTCGTCAGCATATCATATACCTGGTCATGTATATTGAGCACTGTCGATGTGGCCAATAAAGGAATGAGATGTAGAAAATACAGTTCCGCAAACCCCATCAAGAATAGGTGCGTTTATTGCCTCACCCACGTTCTTCTTAGTCCCATGGCGTCTATTACCCCAGATTATTGGTCACACCCGAGACCGTTATTCCCCCAACAGGCTACAGCCCAATATCCATGATTCTCTTTAGGCGATCACAGACTATTGAAGCCTAACCTCCAACTAGCTCCTCCCAGCAGTGGGTCCCTGCCACAACTGCGATATGAATCCAAATTCTCACAACGGGTTTCCAGTAACAGCCAGCCAGTCAATGCTCCACACGCATACAAGTCGACTCAGAGCTAGCCAACACAGCGGAGCATTTCCTGAAGCTGACAGTCTGATCCGGTCAAGGCTGGAGACAAGCTAGCAGATCGTGGAAGCCAGCATGGCCCTTGTAAACTTAACGGTTCGGAGGCGTATGCCAAGAACGGCCACTTGCCTACCATGACCGTTGTGTAAAGAGTCTCTCTGGTAAAGCAGCGTGATGTTATGATGTCACTGGAGCCAAGCAAAGGAGAGGTTGGGAATCAGCAATCTTGGCTCTGTCGTTACCCCGGCTGCCCGGCTTGCTTGGCAATCGAAAATGGTAATCTGCCAGGATCTACACTACAGAATGATGAAAGAGAGGACGCGATAGCAGATAACCAAGGTAGATCTCATAGTCGTTCTCGCTCCTTTTTTATGACCAGCATGTAATAAGTAACTGATGGATTTTGTGAAAAGCCTGCTTCGATTTGAGACCCGACTGAGGGTTAATATCGAGTGCTTTAAGCCATTGTGAAACCAAACACAATGGTCTATTACCTGCTATTACCCTATCAGCAGATTAAAGCACAGCTACAGGGTAGTATCGTAACCGTTTCCATGCCATTTTCACAAGATTCTTGACCCTCAACAGTTAGATATGCAGCTCGAGGAAATTGTTGAATACAATCCTTTGAGCAATCAGTTCTTTGGCTACAGAAACTGAGCACATTGGGCTGCCTATGGTATAAAAGCACCGTAGTAAATGAACTTGAAGTATGTGTACATGTCACGGTCGAGACCAGTGAAGGAATTGATGTCAGGTCCAAATCTCAAGACATGCAGAAACAGCGTATTAAAATCAGGAATTCGTGGAGTAATAAGTGATGGATAAATCGAAATTCATGGGGTAGATCAAGTCTTAGTATTATAAATCAAGCCTTTATAAGACAGTGTTTTTTTTCGGTGTATTGTTACAAGCTAGGCGAGCTTGAAGACAGGCCTGAAGGATACACGTGACAAGGCACGTGTCAGAACTCTCAGTAAAGACATAACATCAAATTGTACCATATATCAGCACTATATTATGGTGCTATCTATTACCTATTTCCAAAGAACTAACATGTATCCATTAAAGTGCCTTATCATTCCAAAATGATATCTATTCATAAATTATCACAAACTGCCACTAAGCTGCGAAACGGACCAAGTCTCCAGCTCGTATCAAGCTGGAGCTTGCAAGTTCAAATCCCATCCCATCTCATATTTTTCTTTTTCTTTTTCTTTTTCTTTTTCTTTTTTTTCTTCGCTATTTTTAGCATTACTCTAACCCACCAGCCCCGTGCTTGAGCTAGCAACCTCTACCCCGCGCAGCGGTCAGCTAGGAAGTTCAATATCTTCATCTACTCCCACAGCCTTCATTGTCTTGAACTCTTTAATATTAACATGCATCTCGATCACAAAATCCCCTGGGGCTCGGCAGCTGCACAGTTCGTATTCACCAAACAATGGAGGGAAGAGTATCAATTCACCTTCTCCGACCTCCAAGCCCGCAACTTGTCTCTGGATGAGAAAGTCATGGGCCACTTCCATCGTGTCCTCCTGGCGACCATCAAAGAATTTTCAGAAACTGAATCTAAGAAACTCGATGACTTTTCTTCTCCCGGTCGAGATGACAAGCTGTTCTCTGATGAAGTCCTTCACTTCCCTGAGCGTCACTTTGGACTTGGCCCGCATGATACCAACTCAGCTGCCAATAATCCTCTATCGGCTGACTACCAGAAGCTCGAGTGCTGGCTAAAGGCAGCTGGTTGGCCGGAGAGGGAGAATGATATGCATTACACTAGCTCAGACGGTGAACTAGCTGATGCAGTCAAAATGCTAGTCATCATATCCGCGATAGCGAGTCATCGAGAGGACACGAAACATATCGGCCTTGAAGCACTGTCGGCTATACTATATCTGTCCTCAAAAGTCCCTATTGCCGAGCTGCGACATCTTAGCTGGGGCCATGGTTTTGGCACAGACCACGCTGCGGACGTAGCACTGAGCGTCTACACATGGATCAACATTACTGAGGCGGTGCAGTCTCGCTACTCCAGTCAACCTGGAGCTGAGAGTCCAGTATCTCTCTTACAGGTCGATAGCTTCTTGACCTACTTGGGTGGAGATGCGATACAAGACTATGACTACCCAGCACAGAATGTTCCTCATATTGCCTTTTGGAATTCCATCGGAGTAAATTATGACAGGATACGCAACCTAAAAAGGGGTATTCCTGAAAACGAAAACGAGGCAGTCGTTGACTTTTTCTCTCCCGATAACGATCAAGTTTCTCTAAAAGCTAGAGACGAGCTGCGTCAGTACCTCAAAGATTGCTTCGCCATCTTGTACACTTACGACATGTTCTTAAGAAGGACATGCGGTGAGAGTGAAGCAGATGAGTTCTGGCTTATGACAAGTGATAACGTTACTTTCAAGATGGGCTCCGACAGGTTTTAGCGGCATAGCAAGCAGAAAGGTGTGATCATGCTCTATATTGTATATTAGTTCGGCATAGTACTCAAGCCCACATCGTACTCATGTGTTTGAGAAATTCATTCAGATTATCAAACAATACACCTCTGAGGGCTGGACTATAATGTGTCATGTTATACAACCGTGTGGCAGAGGGCTGTGGCATGACATCCAGCAAATGGCTGTGTTGATACAGGCAGAAGTGCATTTTGAAGACCCGCAAGCGAGGCTTTCCTAGATCAACCGTCTTTATCCGTTATTCATCTTGTCCCCTTCATGCTTCCATCACCCTCTCTTATGGATACAAGTCAATATGTCCATCACAACGCCGTTCCAAGATGCTCCAGGGCAATGCCTTAGCGTTGGACCATCCCAAGGTATAGCTTATGCCATCGACGAGGATACAGACTTTTATAGACCTGTTTAACCAGGTGAATATAACCCTGGGCAGTCTAGGTCAGCTTCTAACTCTGGCAGCTGAGGAGGGAGACTACGGATAACTTTGTGCTGTCAGGAATGGTTATGTAATGCGCCCTGAAATCCTCTTTGGAAGAGCTCTGACGACTATGTTGCGGCATGCAATAGCGTAGGACATAAGAGAAGCCTAGAAGGCTGGAGATGATTATTGGATACTCTGCTAGAAAAGGTGAATACTATATCCTCTCGTATTGGTAATTAAGATAGACTGTAACTTTTCAAGAGCGGTCATCTTTACAGTTGCTTTTCGTCCTGCCTATCTCAGTTCTTCTCGAGAAGAACAATGATTTCTGCCAAGAATGAATGAAAAGGTCTCATTAGCCCGGCTATAGCCTTTCTTGCTTTTCTCAAGACGACAGAAACATACAGGATTCCAATCCCTACCGAAGCAGAGTTCCTAGCCAAGGAATCCTTCTCATGGAAGTACATGCCAAAAGCACCTCATACAATGGTCATAGAAGCGGCAAAGTCAGAGGTCCTTCTCAAATTACATCACCTGTTGCGTGCTTAGCATACGCTAACACAATCCTTCATGTATTAACGTCTGACTTGAGCCTTCCAGTTCGCACCCAAGAATGCTGATCTGGAAGCGGGGGTTTACTTGGCATGTCTAACGTGATGGAATACCGAGAATAAAGTAACAGATGGAGCTTTTCCGCCTATAATAGTAATACAAGCAGATGTAGATCCTCAAGGGCCTCGTCCGGATATCGGACTTTGGGCTTGAAATCTGTCTGGCATCTGACGATCCGACGAGCTAGGCGGCCTGTCAACTACGTCAACCTACATCCTATATTGATCCTTCTAACTTTTGTAGTGGTAGATGCATGCCTAGATAGGTTTAATTCGTGTATAATCACGATCCTTCCGTCTATGTCGTGCGCCGAGACCGAATGCGCTTGGATGTCGCTCCTCAACGAGAGCAGCCTGCTCGTGGTAGTAGGAATCCTTCAATACTTGGACGCAAGCTCTACCAAATAGCGGCTCAGATGGCACTGATAAGTATATAAATGCCCTCCCTCCAGTCCCAAGCAAGATCTGAACAACATCCTCTCATCCTTCTTCTTTAGCCCCCTACAAACCTTTACACTATAACTCAATCAAGTCTACAAGCATCACCTCTCCATCATGCAGTTTCCAAAGACCATCTTCACCCTTGTTGCTTATGTTGGTGTTTGCTCTGCTGCAGCTATCCCGGATGCTGGTCGTGAGTCCCCATCATCCTGTCTTTATTTGCTTGCTCACAAGTGTATTAACAATCTTCCAGCCGTTCTTGACCTACAAAAGCGCGAATGCAATGACCAAGCGTACAAAGATTGCGTGTACGCGTGCCCTACTGGTACTGGTGGTGCCGCCATTGGCTGCCCCATTGGTAAGTGACAAAAGATTCTACTTATTCATGGTTGATCTAACTCTTTAGGTTGCTGCATTGCTTGGGATTGCTGCTAAAGTCTACATCCTGTAACACTCTCTTGAGGTGGAACTGGATTGAGGGAGATCACTGCGGATATATCAAATTTGGGCTAACAGTCTTTTCACGTTGCGGGATAACCTTCTTGATGTCGCCTCTTATAGTCGGGAATAAATACAAAGATTTAGTCTTTAGATACATCTCAGTTCACAACGCTGAATTATTACCTTTAGCTAACTCCACGTGAATCTGAAGCCCAGTGTTCACCGTCGGGGACTTCTGGTGTTCGAAAAGCGATAGTGATAAAATAATCGAATATAAAATCGATGTGTTGGAGCAGCACCAGGCGTTTGCCTCCTCGCTCAGAGTTTCAATTCGCCAAATACGTCAACGGTTTTTTTATTTGATCTCGTCTTTCAGTTCGCACCTGCTATGATTTTGGTTCACTGACAAGATGAAGGAGAAGACAGAGCGTGTCAGGTCGCAACCGGAGAAACAGAGTAGCCGGCTTGCGGAACCAGCACGGCCTGAGATTTTGGCATCATGATGTTTTCTGTGCCCTATGGCAGAGGGTGACACCATTAGTAAATACAAAGAATTCCCGAGTACAAAGTGTGTGACGTAGCATATCATTCCAATGAGAATTTGGCTATTTCCGGTATGACTAGAAGCTCTCTGAGTCACCAGCTTTTCAATCCAAAAGGTTAACTTATCTGCCCTACGACGAACAAGACGAGCAATCGACATTTCCATCCTTCTCGAAATACTTGGAACCGCTCTGAGATCCAGTGCTAGAGTCTCCCGGGTTGCCACCGTAGCTTGATCAAAGGCCACCATTTGGAAGGGATGCGAAATCACCGAACTGACAGCTCGGGTTGCTGTCGCAGCGCTGCATACACTCCTCGAAGCTACCGACATAAGTGTTGAAGTCTATCTTTCGCTGAAAGGTTGATGAATCGATATTAACTTGCTGGTCGCAGAGGACCTCGAACTTGCAGTGGCATGAACTGGAGGGTGTGTAGGTGGTGCAGATTGGTCCGACGGAGCGAGTCTTGGTGGTCACGGATGTAGTCTTGTCGACTTGGGTAACCTGCTGGGTGATTGTGAGGGTGTCTTGGTCGGCGGTGAGCGAGGTTGAAACGGTGGTAGCGTCGGCGGTGGTTGTCTCGGTGATTTGAGGCCCAGGGAGAGTGACAGTAACGGTTCGTGTTTTGGCTGGCAGTGTTGTAGTGATGGTCACTGCAGGCTGGGTTTCCGTGTGGACGTTGACAACCGTTTCAGGACGTGGCTCAACAGTCTCAGTAATGATAGAGCCAGTTCCTTGGATAGTAGTCTCTTGAACATCCATACAGACACAGGCACTGCTGTACTGCTCGGCATCTGTGCACGATGCAGCATAAGACGGGATATCTGTTGGTCGGAGGATGTTCTTGGTGGATCGAGCGGCAATGGCACGTTTGGAAGGGAGGCCAAAATAGGTTGTCTCGGTAACGCTAAAACAGTGTTAGGTAGGGTCGGCTTTATAACAGGAGGTCAATCAATATATACGTATTCACGTCAGTCTGGACAACTGTTTTGGTCTGTGTTCTGTTAGCCTTTTACCCTGCTCATATGGATGGGCATCTCGATAGACTTACGTTGACGTCGGTTTCAAGGTAAGCGTCGGGCGTCTGTGGATCAAGTTAGCAACATGATGCGGTAACGGATGGAAGTTGAGTTCTGATACTTACAATGGTGATGGTGACTGTCTTTGTCGGGGTGACAGCGACATAAACGGTCACAGGATCAGATGTGATGCTGGTGGTGGCTCTAGATGATGTATGCGAGTCAGCTCTGTCTTTAGCAGATGCTCGAGAAACCCACGTTTCGTCCGACTGTGTCGCTGTCGCCTCATCCGTCTCCGGGCCCAGCGTCTCGGTAGCCTGGAATGTCACGGACGATTGCTCCCCAGTAGCAGTCACAGTCGTCGCAGAAGGGATCCAAGTGTATCGTAGAAACGAGGAACAATCGCTCTCGTGCGCGGGCGGCCATCTTCGAGCTCGGCAGTTAGACACTCCAACTGCTTTGAGACATGCGTCCTAGAACTGTTGGCCAGGGGATATCATACATGGCGTGTTATTGGGAAT
The DNA here is from genome assembly GCA_021655895.1 of Fusarium sp. NRRL 66739. Classification (NCBI taxonomy): domain Eukaryota; kingdom Fungi; phylum Ascomycota; class Sordariomycetes; order Hypocreales; family Nectriaceae; genus Fusarium; species Fusarium sp. NRRL 66739. Next base: position 11,276 of record JAJJWO010000142.1, read on the forward strand.
ACCTTGGTGCAAGTGCCTGCATCGGCAGACGCTGACGCGATAAGCAGAGCGGATAGTATTGTCACCTTCATTGTGATGATGATCAATTCAGCCAAAACCAAAGTCTGACAAGGTTTGGAGAGTAAATAGATTCTTGTATTTTATTCCTTCACCATCGGCATCTACTCCCGTCCCCTTTCACGAATCTCATCTCAGAAATCTCTTTGTGAGAAATAACTCAAGTGCCATCAAAAGCAGTCCATCGATTTTCAGAATCTTTACCAACCAATCAAGACCACTACAGGGCGTCCAAAGCATCCTAGCCCCGATCCTACTTCCAATAGCGCCAGGGGCAAACTTGACGCAATTTCCGACTTATGAGCTAGGTAAGTTACCCCAGACTCGTTAATCGCTAAACGTTCGAAAGTGCAAGACCTGAGAAACTCCAAGTACTTCATCGTTCTTGGTCACACCGCAAGGCTTCCCATGCGTGACCTCGTGTAAGATCTCATATTCAGCATAGATAGGTGGAATTCCCGTCTCAGTGTGTGGAGCAGTCTGTGGTTTGCCAGTGCCTTTGAGGACCGAGATACTGGTGCTAGGGAACTCGCCAGCAGGCCTCTCGGCACCTCCAATCTGCACAAACTTCCAGTAAAGATGGTCTCGGAGATAATCATTGACAACGTTTACCCTGGTTGTGTCGATGTATCGGAATCGATGGTCCAGGGCCTGGGATATGAGGGGAATAGTGAGAAGAACTTGAGCCCGAGAGAGCACCTTTTTGTCTTTCTGGGAAGCGCAGTTGGAGCAGGTTTCAGTTGATGGATCCATTCCAGCGAACGAGTAGACCTGGCCGATGAGGTTTTCTTCGTCTCGGAAGGTCGTGTCGGGGTTCTCGCCATCACCACCGAGCCAGAACTGGATAGAATAGGAACTCCCATTCAGGGCATAGCGATCGTAAACCACATTGATAACGTAGTCGTTCCAGGTCTCGTGATTAGTGTTATTAGGCCCAAAGAACTCCTTGTTCTCGTCTTTGCTGTTGTTCTCGAAGACTGCCTTCCAGTATGTCTGAGCGCTGGGATAGGTCTTCTCGATGTATTCTGCAAGTTCAATCTTGTACTGTTTCTCCTTCAACACATCCTTTTCAGGATCAACTGCGCTTGGATTGGGGATCAGATCATCGTACTGGTAGCCCAAATTGGTCCAGTCTCGGACATCATCTGAAGTCCAGTACCCAGTCTTGGGATCGTTGGTCTTTTCGCGGTGGAAAGGGATGAGAGGGCTCTCTTTCTTCTTGTCCTCGACATTCTGAATGCGGAATCCGTTAAACCAGGTTTCCCAGTTCAAACACTGCCACATGGCAAGCAAGCGATCGATGTTGCTGAGGTGGAAGTGTTAGCAAGGAGCTTCAGCCGAGGCAGTCTACTTACCAATGATGGAGCCAGAACATGGGGTCAAATGCTGACACAGGAACGTCTGACATGTGACCAAGACCCCATCCTCCAGTCTGATTTTCGTCATATTTGGCATTTGAACCGCCGGTAAGGTTCTGTGAAGCAAATTAATACCTCATCAGCCGGTCCCAGGTCATGTCTACTTACATGTACGTTGTTGTGGATATACTCGAGCGAAAGATAACCGGTGCTCATCTTGCGAGCATCCTCATTCCACCATTTGGTGCTGGAAAAGGTTTCCCAGGTATTCGTATACTCTGGAGAGAATAGACGATTGACCGCATCGGCCAGTGTGCCTGGACCCTTGAAGGTCTTTCGCCTGTCGTCTCCTTTCGGATATGGAGAATACCAACCCTCCTGGAACCTGCTCAGAGTGTTGTTGACTTCGTCGAAGTTGTTGCGACCCTTGAGGCCCGTCCAATTTAGTTTGTCTTCGCTCCGTAGACCGTAACGACTTGTCGCTGAGCATTTGCCCCACTGACAAGATATCATTAACAAGAGTTGAAGCCTTGAGACACTGATGGGAACTTACTGGCAGTACGATATCGGATTCTCCCTTTCCCCCCTGTACAACGTGGTCATGGATATTCCATTGAGTCATGTCTGCTGGCATGTCGTCAAATGCCCTTGGGTTACCTTTTTCATCTTTCATGGGATTTTCAAACTTATAAAATGGATTCTCGACTCCAGTCTCTCCTCTGCGGTTCTTAGGGGGATAGACTGTTACAAACTCGAAGCGAAAGATTTCGGGCAGTGAGTTTTTTCCCCTGTACTGGCTACCAGCCCAGTCCCAGTACGGGAGTCTCCATTCATTAGCTGCTCTCTCCCATTCAGCAGTCTGAGTAGGGTCAAGCTTCCATGCTTTGATCTGGTCCTTCATATGAGTCCAGACGAGTTGCTTGAGCCAGAAATCAGCAACAGATTACCGAAAGAACAAGAAAAGGTATCGCACGTACCTCGAAAAGCAGCATGTAGGGTCGATGCCAGGTCGCGAAGGTAATGGTGTTGTGCTCGCAGTATCCCCCGTAGGGATTCGCGCCAGGAGGAAGTTTACTGGGGTCTTCGGGCTCTTGAGTGGGAGGTGCAGCACCATCCCATGGTTGCAGGGGATACGCATGAATACCCGCGACCTGGAAGTAAGAGAGCTTGTCATCCACTGCAAGTGCTTTGAAGCGATTGAGGGCGAGGACCATAAGCGTCCACTGCTTCTGTATGAAGGGTTCATCAGAAGGGAAGTAATGGGATATCTCATAGCGGCAAGGAAGATCCGGAGCGTAGGGAATGTCGCCTTTCTTTCGCTCAGCATCGGAGGGGATGCCCGTAATGGGATACGTCTCGCCGGTGAAATCTACCATGATGTAAAAGCTGTTGTTGGTTGAATGGGATGATTGTGATGAGTGACGACCAGTTACTTTGCTGTTATATCGCTGGTATTTATAGGCCTGAGGTTAATACAATGCCTCGCGTGTGCGAGACTGGAATTCTTTGAGAAGTGATTTATCTGCAGCTAGGAGCTGTTCGCTCCGGCGCTGGCTGAAACCAAGTCATGTGAAGGCCATTGCTTCAAGCTCTAACTGGTGCATCGGAGGTCTCTCTATGCCAAGATCTATGAGGCTGTGCTGAATGTCTTTCAATGAAGCCATATTTGCATCTTGGCGAGACGTCAGCTAGCCACTGGCTGCCTACATAGTAGGCCCAAGCAATCTAGATTCACCAGCCTAGCCCGCTCTGTCACCTCAGCTGTCTCGTTTAAGACATCGATAGCGCGTTTAAGCCCAAAACGGCGAGTGCCACAGCGCCTACGGCCGTTGCCAACGAGTGCGCTCTAATCGATGTTACTTGGTTCAATAAACGAGGCTAATAAGACTGATGGCGGCCGACTGAAGTATCAATATTGTACTGCTAGAGGTTAGTTGTCACGGTTGTTCTGTAGTGTAACGGTGATGGTATGTGATAACGTTGACTTCATGCTTGCCAAGACGGCTACTTTCAGTGCAGTGGCATAGCTCCTAAGACAATGAACCTGATTGGGCTTTCTACATTATTTTGCCCAAGCTGACAAACTTCGTGGCTGGCTGTCTGATCCATTCCCTCGCATAGATGGAGAGCCTTGACTCTTCGTCTGCCACTTCGTGTACAGTTGTAGCACTCCTCTAATAGCGCCGCTCCCCAGATGATGTTTGTCATCATTCACCCATGTGCTCCATCTTGGTAATATATAAATAAATCTTATACCAAATAGAAACTAATTAGACAGTAAGTCTCTTATATTATAGATCTGATATTGTTCCTGTATTAATTTAATATAAGAATGTATGCCTCGTTAAATAGTTTTATTCAGTGGCCGCCTGTAGCCCAGAGTTCTTTTCTACTGACGAGGGCAAATAAAATTTGAACTGAAATACAGTTCTAGGGCCATGAGATTTGTCGGTACAGTGGCTATTCAGTTAGGACACAGCACCACACTTGAATAAAAAGATACTAATGAGCGAAAAGTCTTCTCAGACATGTCGTCCCAGAAACTACTTTAAGTGTCAAGCGGAATGGTACATAGGTTGGCTCTTTTTTTGGTACGACCAGAAATCGAAATCGGTCCCCGTCACCGGCTTCGCAAGTATCTCGATACTCCAGCCATTTCACATGTCTTACTTCAACATTCTTCTGCTGTACAGCCAGAATAGGGCCGAATCGACGCTGCGTTACGGCAAGCGTACAAGGAAAAACCGGTTGATAACCAAGCAAGAGCCAATGATGGTGTGGAAGCTCAAGGTGATACAGTTAATTAGCATGGCTGCACTCAATCATGACTTCAACTCAGATCTCCCTATCCAACAAGCTCTTGACACGCTGGCTTCTACATAGCTGATCCTCTTGTTTTCACCAGTTACTTCAAAACATACTTTCCGCGTTGAACTCAAGTATGTTTATCCTGTAAAGATTTTTGGCACTCGAAACTTACCTGCAAAGTATAAGTATCACGGCAACGATCAATAAGAAGCGCTCTCCCCTCCCCTCTACCACCGGCTGAGAAACCTTCCCCTCTCACACTAAGTGAACAATCACATACGCACACACAGGGCATAATACCCAATAATAGTTGCATATTCACCGACATGGGATCGCATAGCACTATCCCTACTATCGACCTGGGAGCCTTTGAGGAGGGACCGCAAGATGCTAGGAAAAAGGCCATTCAAGACGTCGCCTTTGCCTGTCGCAAATACGGATTTTTCCAACTGGAAAATCACGGCATAGACACCCCTTTACAGGAAGACATGTTGGAGTGGGCAAAGACGTTCTTCAGCCTTCCAGATGCCGTGAAAAGAGACTTGTCCATTGAGAATTCTGCAAACAACTGCGGTAACAGAACTGCCCGGGTCAAAGTGCCAATGGCGGAGGTTTTATACTAACTTCTCTCAGGATATTCAGGACTTGCAATGCAACAGCTTGACCCGAATGCATACCCCGACTACAAAGAGTCGTTCTACGTCAGCGAAGACACGAAAGAGGCGCATAATCAGTACCCGCCACCGGATTTAGCTCCAGGGTTCAAGGAAAACATGTCATCGTACTATAATAGGATGGCTGAGCTCGGGGGTAGGGTCTTTAGACTTATTGCGAGGTCGTTGGAACTGGAAGAATCGTGGTTTGATCATTTTTCTGGCGCTGATGGTGACGACTTTGGTTGGAAAGGAAATACACTCCGCCTCGTCCATTATCCACCACGACCGCCTGGCATAGGTGCTGAACACCTGGGATGCGGTGCTCACACAGACTTTGGTTCAAGTGAGCATTTATCCGGATATTTCATACTCAAGCTGATTTGTTATAGTCACTTTCCTACTCCAGGATGAGGTTAGTGGGCTGGAAGTTCGGGATCCTGATGGACCAGGATGGATTCCGATTCCTCCACGACGAGGAGTCTATGTTGTCAATGTTGGGGACTTATTTCAGACTTGGACGTGCGGTTACTACAAGTCATCTTTCCATCGGTAAAGTACCATACTCTTATTAAGATCAAGTAATTATCTAACTCTCAGCAGAGTGTCCTGCAAGGAAAATGTTGACAGGTACTCGATCCCATTCTTTTTCAACGGGAACCCCGACTTTGTCGTGGAACCAATTACGGGGTGTCCGTATATTCAACAAGACCAGAAGTCCGAGTTCAAACCGTTCAAGGTTAGTGAGCATATTACCAGGAGATTAAAGGCAAGCCATGTGGAGCTTGGAGAGGATGATTGATATGCAAATAAGTGTCTTGGAGTGATGATGGGGTTGCTGGCGTGGTTGAGTTGACTCGTAATACTTAGCAGGTTTCGAGAGAGTATAGTTGTCATAAAAGCTCTAAATAGTTCAAAGGTGACTTAAAGGTAACATTTTACACGTAAGTATAAGAAAAATATGCATTCTAAACGCTTGGACTATATGGATGCACGGGAGAAGCCTGCTTCCTATCCCAATAGATTAAACAAAAATTCCAAAAGCAGAATATTAAACAATAGCAAAGGCCGTCACAATTATCTGCATCTGCCTTTTTAGGCAAAGGCCGCAAGTCCCTGTGATCTCTTGCCAGCCAATCCAGTCAATGCGAAATGCTGAACTTGTTTAGCAGAGCCAGCTCCGCCAGAAACGTCCACCACAGTAACGGCAGCGTCGGTGCTTCCATTGTTCGGTGCGAGTGCGTAGACAAAGTTGCCTGCAGCCTTCATGTCGATGAGACCGATATCGCCGTTTGCAGAGAGATCCAGAGTTGAGAGAATACTAGCATCGTCCAGGCTCATCTCGACAAGTCTGTTGACGCCGACATCAGAGACAAAGGCTGTCTTGGTTGCAGGTGAAATTTGAGACCAGCAAGTTGCCTTCTGACCCTCGATCTTTTGACTGGCAAGGGCTTTGCTCTGCTGTGTAGATGGATCGACAGACAGAATAGCAGCTCCGAAAGATGCGTCGGTAGTGAAAACATTGGATGTACCAGGGATTGCCTGTGAGCCAAAGAGAACGGCTGTTCCATCAGGAGAGGTCTGTGATCCAGTTTTGGAGACACATTTGCCCTCTACGGAAAAGACAGACATGAAGCCAGTGTTGTTGACAGCCGGGTCACCCTTGACAGTGGTGAGAAGCTGAGACTCGTCGCTCGAGAAGAAAGTGTGCGAGACAGTATTGGGAGGTCCGCTAGGGGGCGTAGTCTGGTTGAGGTCGAATGGTCGCAGTTCGTCAAAGGTGCCTAGACCCTGAGCTGAAAATGAGCTACAAGAAACACCAGCTTTGGCTCCAGTCATGGCGACGCAGACAAGATTGTTCTTCTGTGACACGGCGAGTGTGTTGGGGAACTCTCCAGGAACAGAAGCTGGCGAACCGACGAGCGTGAGCTTGGTTGGGTCTTGAGGGTCAATAGCCAGCATGGATACAGTGTTGCAGCCAGCGTTGACGGCAAAGACATTCTAATCTTGATTAGCAAACCAGTTACATGGGGAGTTTGCGGGGATACCTACGTTTCCTGCAACGGCGAGAGCAGATTGGCTCACTAGGCCATCAGGAGTCGCGGGTTGGCCGTTGGCGTCGACAGATAGAGATCCAAGACCCCCAGTAGGTGTGACAGTTCCTTTGGCCAATGTACCGTCCTGCTGAACAGGGAGGGCTACCACGCCATTCTGATCGTCGTTGGTGATAAAATACAGGGCCTTGGGCTGTTGGCTGCCAGAATTGGAGGATGGCTTGCACGGTGATGCCGAAGCCCCTGTCGCTAAAGCGGCGATTGTTGAGAGAAGCTGGAGAGAAGAAACGTGGACCATGATGAAGTAAGATGAGGTTGCTTTGTAATTGTTGATGATTTGAAAGAGCAGTGAGAGTGTAGAGATTGAATTGATTGTCTCAAAAGCTCAAGCAGATCTCCAGTCCATCTTATATAGCGAGAGTGACGGTAAGCTTATACTCGGAGGCTATACAAACGTTTGAATATGGGTTTCCAAGGCCACGACCTAATAATCAGAATTACCCTTTTGGGAAATGGTGATGAAACATAGCCCGGAACAACGGCAATCATCTGTAACCAAAACATGTTTAGCCGCGCCTCAAACTGAAACCACGCAGCTGACAACCGAGTTCAACCTAGTCCAAATCAAGTAATTCTGATATTCTCATCAAGCTAACCCTGTTTTGCAGCTTTTCCCCATGTCAGACTCGACCCCTAGTTACAGTATTCCCCCGCGATTGTCTGGCCTTTTCCTCATCAACAAGGCAAAGTCAATCACGTAGCAATGGGTAGAAACATCTTTCGCGTCTTTAATCCTGGTGGTAGGTGGCCTTGTCTTGTCTGTGGGACCGTCTACTCTAACGTTAAAAGAGGCCAAGCAGGATCCTAAAGAGAAGCGTCGGGCTCAGTTGCGCCAGGCTCAACAGTAACATCTTTCTTGCCATTTTTCGCTGTTCGAGCTATGCTGATGATATCAAGGACATATCGCGATCGCAAAGACAGATACACCAAAGGCCTCGAGAAAGAACTGGCGCGCGCTCGTGCCAACGAAGCCCAACTCTCCAGAGACTGCGACAATCTTCGAAGCTTGCTATGGAGCGCATTGGAGGTCATCTCTCAACAGGGCGTTGATTCAACTCCTGAGCTCGCGGAATTCGCGAGTCACTCCTGGGGAGTTCAGCCAGGAAAGACTCCGTCGGCGATAGGGTCAACGCCAGCTACTCAAGAGAGTCCATTCTCTACCGTATCACCACCAACAGATCAATATGCCGATACTCTGAGTCCCGATAACGTGCCCGTTGTGTTTGGGTCGAGCCCTGGACAAAGTTCTCAATACGGTCACAGCAATCCATATACGCCTCCGAGCGCGCCCTTCTATGAGGCTACAACCTGTCATACTAACGACCCTGATACCGTGGTGATTGGGATGGACTTTGTGTTAAAGTGAGACTACCCATACCTCCTGTGACAATAATAACGGTTCTTCAACTAACGTAAATAGGATCGAAGAACCTTGCCTCGGCCATATTCACGGCGACCCCTCCAAGCCCGACGAGCCCAATTGGCATACCCTGACAGCTACATCACAAGTACTAGACATTTGTAGCCCATCGATGTCACCTTCAGACTCGCCCACCCTTTCGCCTCCTGATATAGAAACATCCAAGGCGATACTAGACCGACTATCAAGACTTGCGCCCAGTCTCACAAAAGAGGGACAGATAACGCCTATACAAGCTTGGAGTTGGATCCAGAAGTGGCAGCACTTTGGTGAAATCAGCGCCAGTGCTTGGCATACACTTGCTTCGAGGTTGAAATTGACAGTGGAATGTCATGGGTGAGTGCACTCGGAGAATAGCACTGACTCTGCAGCTGACTCGACCGTAGATTTGGCGCAGTGATCGAACAATCGGTTTTTGAGCAGATGGTTAATGAAACGCTCAATCTGCAAAGATCATTTGTTTAAAAAGGACTCAATGAATGAGTATTGTATATATAATAATGACTTGGGTCTGTGTAACAATCCCAATATGCACTTTAACTTTGAGTTACGGCCATTCATGTATATGCCTTGTCCGGAGCCGAATATTCGAGTTCTTGTCGATTAAATGAACCATCCTCATAAACGACTGTGTGATTTCGATCTGAGATTATACCCCGTACACTCTCGCTACTTTCCACAGTTCCATGGGCTGTAGGACCAGTGTGACTTCTACGATATCCGTGGCGATTGCTCACTCGTCCAATCGTCACAAGCTCAGTAGGCTGCGTATATGAGCCGTCGCCAGAGCTCCCGAGTACTCGTTGCATCAGGACTCGAAGCATAGGGAGAGATCCTGCAATGAGGGCAAGGTCGCATTCGACTACCGTCCATAGAATGATATGGCCAAGGCCAACTATGGGTATCGATCATGTTAGTATGTAATTGTGACGAGTCGATTTACAAGCCTTGATACGGTACCCACCTAGATAGTCCTTTTTAGCAAAATAGGCTGTCCCATATGGAAGTCGAGCCAGTGTAGCGATAGAAGCTAGCACACCAAGCGAAAGAACAGCGGTAATAGCCAGTTTCCTCCTTGGCGACATTTGCAGGTGTCGTAGCATCAGAAATGGAAGTATAGCTATAGTGAAGTCGGTTATAAGGTTCAGCCCCGAGATCACGAAAGTAATGATAACGGTGGTTGCGCTCGGCAAGCAGGTTCCCTTGCTTTCTCCCCAGGTTGTAGATATCGGTTTGCATTGTGCGAGGACGTAGATCTGGACAATGGCCGTGGATACGGATGAGAGGATGATCAGTATCCAGAGCGTTATCCTATGCCAGTGAACGACCGCGACGCGCAGTAAAGTGAGGCAGATACTGCACTTGATGAATACAAAGCCGCTCAGAAAGAAAACCTGCCAAAGGAATACAGTCTATCAAGTAGTTAGAGTTGGTTGCCATCCACGCAGGGTTTGTGATGTCTTACCTTTAGTCCTTCCATGTAAATAGAACCTGCGGTACCCCCAGGAATATCCGCATCACCTATACCTAGACCAGTGAACGTGCCATAGCAAATCACTGCGTTGTGAGCCATATTTATAACCTTGCGGTGTGTGAGCCCCAGTCTCCAGAGGTTGAAAGATATAAGTTTGAACTCACAAATCCGATGCACATGAGCGCGTCTTCGGTCGCAAATCTCTTGAGTCGAACACGTATTATTATGCGCAGCGCCATTATTATGCAGCATAATACCGAAAATACGAGAGTAATAACCAAAATCGCTCGTGCAAGCCCATGGGGCTCGACAGGGCTCCAATCTGCTGAGGCCATGTGAACATTGAAAGGTGAAGCTTGATCTCAGGTCTGTGAAGGCTCTCGAGGTATTTTATTGGAAGTTTCCTAGGCACTCGCACCTGGAGTTGACTCTGCTTTTTAAAATAGCTTGCCATCGTGACACCCTTGAGAGCAGGGTCTGGTTGAGGTGTTGGTCGAACTTCAACCCTGGCTTCTCCACCTCATATTTCCAAGACCCAACAGTGGGAGGGATCATACGAGGTAACGGTGAGTTGACCACGCTGCCACTCTTTTCTGTTGCTGTTGAGTGGTTTTTGGCGACCCTGAAATACGTCGTAACCATGAAAGAGACCATGACGAGGAGCATCATGGTGAGTCATTCGTATTAGTTTAACATATAATTGATTTGACAAGAAATAGAAACAAAAGTCAAACTCTTCCAGATCCATATAGCCAGATTCTTAGTCGCTTGTGCTCTCAAGCACTCAGGCCCTTGGTTCCAAGCTGTTCCCACAGCTTCTCCTCCTCAACCAAGATATTCTTCCCCGCAAAGTCCTCTTCTCCGTTGATAGGAGGGAGAAGAGTATGGTACGGCACCACCCGGACTCTGACGTCCGACTTTTCCTTGGTGCCAAATTGCATCGCTTCGACGACCTGACTGTCACCAAACTCGGCCTCGGTCACAATTCGAAGCATTACGCTGGCGCACTCCGCTGCTGTCATGTTCATATCCTGCTCCCGAACTTTGTCTTTGCAGTATTCTTGCACCACGGCCGGCGTGAAGGTCGTTCCGGGACACATGGTGACAACTCGAATACCGAGACGAGCCCTCATCTGAGCTAGACTTCCAGCAAAACTGACCAGAGCTCCTTTGGTGGAGTTGTACAGCGGTGTACCAATAGTTGGAAGGTAGGCGCTTTGGGAGGACACAAAGATCAAGTTACCGGAAATCTTGTTCTTGAGCCAGTAGTCAAGAGCGATTTGTGCGAACCGGATCGGTCCCATGGTGTTAACCGCGAAGATATGATAGACTCCGGGAGAGGCATTAGAGTCGTCTTGAGCAAGGGGTGAGACGCCTGGAGGGTGCCAGAAGGCACTGGAGGGAGGCTCCCTAGGACACTCAAGTCAGATTTGTCTTAGGAGAGAGAGGAGGAAAAGGGATTTGGGGCACAGACCATATACCAGCGCCAGGGCAAAGTAAATCTACCCTTCCAAACTTGTCAATTGCAAAATCCCATGTCGCAGAGATTTGAGGCCAGTCAGATTGATCTAGCTTGTGGTAGATTGCAGACGGCGATTCTTGCTGGGCGGGAGGATGAGGATATCTAGCAATGACCTCTTCAGCTTCAGGGCGCAGTGCAATATCTGCAAAGACAACGGAACAGCCAGCCTCGAGAAGCCTCTCGGCAAAGGCTAGGTTGATGCCTACGCATACTGTGAGTCTTGGCCAGTCATTATGGATATTACGGACACTCACCGCTTCCAGCACCAGTCACAATGGCAAATTTGCCTTTCGGGTCCCAGGACGACATGATGTTGAGTTTGAAAGATAATTACATCCAGGACTCGCACAGTCAAGAGAGGGACGAGATTGACAAGTAGGACAAGGAGAGAAATTGTGTAGAGGAAACCTCGGTCAAGGGAGGCATGTTGGTCGTCTTTTTGAGTAAAGTTGACGAAACCCCAAGACAGAATTCCTTCAAGAGTTTGTCGGTAGTGGGTACAAATTCCCAGACATCTCCCTCTGAGAATAGCAAACCGGAGGTAGATTTCAAGGGTATTCGTCGTATGGCTTTACCCCTGTGCGAGACCGTTGCTCTAGAGGTGGACTTTGTCAACCAACACGTCTTCTTCCAAGTGGGTAAGGAGCTTGGAAGGTTCCCCTATTGGCGGACCCCTGGCTCCCCTATGTTGTTGGTTGTCCCTGTAATTGACATCTCATACGACGCAGAAATGCTCTTCTACGGCACAGTTTGGATTTAAATGACGCCTCATGCTTTAGTATCCCACCACAGGGAGGAAGGTTATACCTCAAGGTTCAAAGATATTGGGACCTGCGTCAGTATCATCGGTTGCTTAGAAGAAAGAGTCAACTGACAGCTTCATGTCGCAAACTAAGATGTAAATGAGTCTAAATATATGAAGGACATACAGTAACATCCCTGATATTACCCCAGCCTAATCCATCTTGCAATTTCATCACCGTCAGGCTCAGGTACCATTAACCGCCAAAGAAGAAATTTCTCCCGCCTCCACATTGAAATCTAAAGGAGTGTGTGCATCCATTGTTTGCGTTCCATGTATCTTTACCTACCATTGCCAGTGTCCCCTATACCCTGTCAACAAGTCTGCTAATAAGGAATGTGCTCTGTGTGAAATATCCTCGCAAAGAAAACACCGTCGTGCCTTGCACGTAATCATTCATCCGGGCCGCTCACTCACTCTTCGGACTCTTGATGAGTTGAAGGCACATCTGTCTGTTCTCCAAGCTCCTCAACGTGTCTGTTTTCACCACTTGCAATGCCCTCCCATATCAAGTTCTGCTCCAGGAGGGACTGGATCACCAACTGTTCACCCAGTCTCTCAGTAAGCTCAGCGTCATCACCTTCTTCCTGCTGACGAGGTTGCTGCTCGCCTTCGGCAGACATCTCGATTCCACGTGGCTTGCACGATGGAGCGAGGAAATCAGGGGCTAGATACTTCCGAGACCTAGACGATGACTGAAGGAGACTGTCCAGGACAGCCGCACTGAAGTCGAGAACATTCTCATGGCTGAATGAGTTTGGATCTTGGAGCAGTTGAACTGCCATTCCAAAAGCAACAGACAGAATTGGCCCAACGCCAGGGATAAAGCCAAGACCCAGCTCGACAATCTGGAGAACCAGTCGTCTGAGCAAGGGGTTGAACTCGTAAGGTCTCCAACCAACCTCGACGCCAAAGGTGGCGCTGAGAACATTGGCAAGGTCCATCTCGCGATAGAACCCTTGAGCCTGGACGACTGCAGCGTTGCTTCTCCAAGTCCTTCCAGACCATGCACACACCATCAGCTCATCGCCTCTAGTCTTGGATCTGTAGAGGCCCTGATCCGGGTTGCGCAGCTTGTGCGGGATGGTCAAGTAGGCGATGATGTCTGGGACCTTGAAGCCCCAGGTGAGATCATCTCTCCAGCCAAGGCCGTTATGGCGCGTGACAGAAATCCTTTGGGATTCACCCGCCAGGTTGAGAACGTCGAGATGCGACCTGTGCCTAAAGTCGATGACGACGTAGGTACAGATATTCTGGAATGCTTGGTCTGTTGTCTGAGCGACGGGGAAGTAGATGGCTCTGAGAGGGATTGTAGCGTCGATCCACAGCCATTGAGTGTCTCTGTGACGAATCCTGACAGGGCGAAGGATGTACTTCCTCGGGCCACCCCTGTCAAGGTCTCGACATTCGTTCCAGTTGAGACTATTGGGGTGACTCGTGATGGCCAGCATGTTGTCAGGACTCTTGTCCCGACTCTCGCCAACCCAGAACCTATCCCAGTCGCCAAATCTCGTCCGGTAGGAGCTGGCAGTCCCGTGTCTCCATTGAGACCGAGGATGGCTTCTGGAAGTCTGGTTGATGGCAACCCATTCATTCCAGTTGTACTCAAGCAGGATGTGGTTGTAGAACTGGTCAGTGTTCTCCGCAGTCCAGTTGTTTGCGTAGCGGAGAGAGCCTCTGACGAAGTAGCATTCGCCTTCAGGATAGTAAGAAGCCATGTTTTGAAGTTGAAGTAGGAAGTGTGTTTTGGGCAATGATGGTATAAGTCAAACTCAAGTTTATTGCGTCTGTCTGGATTTGAGTGAGTGAAGCGTGAGAAAGAGCAGCATTATATACCTTCATCAGCCCTCTACCCCCCAAATGCCAAGATGGATATCGATCAACTCCATGTCCGTCCCCTCAATCCTTTCGTTCCCCCATATCATTCCATTCACCTGCAAAACGATAATATCTCCCCGCGGCTGACAGGCTCAAGAAAAGCCGAGGATGCACGGCAGCTTGACCGAAGAGATGCTGCATGAACAACTAACGGGCAGTTGCTCTTTCAGTCCTGTTACAGATATTGCGTCGTCACCGGGACCTAAAGCGGTCCGAGCCTTGGTGGCATTGTATGTCAAACGTGCAGGAACCGCGGAAACCCGAGCGAGTCGGTTCAGAGCCTTCACCTGCAGTTCTGGAAAGGCGTTAGTTGTCGTGATACTAAGAGGAGGTGCATGCATTTTGAGGCCTGCTACCCCGCGTGGGGAGTGGAACATGATATCCATATTCATATGCGGATAGCAGTTATCTGTGTTTCACAGCGCCGCGGCATTTGACACGGAAGGCATCCGGTAATACATGGAGCAGTAGAACGCGTACTTTGCCCTTCTTATGAAGTCATTATCAGGACATGTCTCACATTTCCCATGTATCAAATGGGGGGAAGTGAAAGACTGCTTCCTCAAATGAAAGGTTCAACATGCCTCCAGAACTTGTTCCCATTAAGTTGGCTCGATTATCTGAGTTAGTACTTGTTTACTCCTCACCTTTCGATTCAGAATTTAAATAGTACCAGACATCATGGTAAATCACCCAGTATATATTAGATGTTTTATCAGAGCACTCACCGGAACACAGTCGTCAAGGATAGTCTTGAGTCAAAGCTGAGTGATAGTATTAAATAAAATGTGTATCACCACTCAGCTTGGACAAGCTGGCATGCCTCTTAAAAGCTTTTCATATAGCACTGGTGACATCGAAATGCTATTAATCCAACACTGGCAGTAGCTTCTTTTCTTGCATTGTTAAGCAACGACGGTTGTTCACACTATTTGGGCCGGTCTCGGTAGAGTAGTATATTACTATTACATAGCCCCAGTTGTAAGTCTTGATTGCTAAAACAAATGCTAGAGTACGCACAATCTCACGCAAAGTACGCCTTGATGGCAGTAGCTTCTTTTCTTGCATGTTAAGCAACAACGGTTAATCCACTGCCATCAAATACATATACAATAGGTGGAGAATGTAAGATGTTTTTATATGTAGCGAGTGCCTTATTTTTGTCTACTATAAAAGTTGCAAATGACTGTAGTTGAAATGAAAGTAATCTTTTGTCTTTCAAGATCTCCAGTGCGTTTTTACAAGGTCAACCAGGCAGCGAGACCAACTATACTCCCGGGGGAGTACGCACAGTCTCATGTAAAGTACACCTTCATTCCGAGTGTGATCAGACAATGGTACAGCTCTTCCTGTTCTTGCCGCAGATCATCTGTAATTATGTCAGCCCTACCCAAGCCATCAAGCTGAATAGCAAGACGTTGTCGACTTACATCTTTGCCACTGCGGCAGCTGTACCGAGTGCACTTCTTGGTCATGCAGGAGAGAGTGCACTTGGCCTCCTTCTTAGCAATGTAGCCAGCGCAGATGTTAGTGCCACAGGCTCTGGCCTCCAACTCGGGGAATTTATCGAGTGCCGGCGAGGTATCCTCAGAAGTCGGCAGTGCGGTGATGGCGGTGGCCAAGGCCAGAATGACAGTGTTGAGTAGCTTCATTTTGATAAAGCGAGAGTTGGTCGAAAGAGAGGAGCGGTGGTTTGTGGTAGTGAGTGAGAAAACCGATGTTGTAATAGTACTGGATGATGTTGTGCTCAGAGGGCGATACTTGACTCTTAAATACTTTTCCAGACTCGTTTCAAAATACATTCTGCTTGCAATGATTACTACACCCGGGACATTCGAGACCTTTCCGACTCCACGAAGGCTTCATATTGCCACTCGGTTACAAGACATTGTGCAGGAGTTTCTTACGGCCGCTTTATTCTCCGGAAGGACCATTTGATCTAGCCAGCATGGATGGCAAAAATAAACAGTCGATCTCTAAGCTCTACTTGCTACCTTCCAACTCCATCTGGTCTAGATTTGCCTTTGTGTCTCACGACATGTCCTAATACTGTTCACAGCGCTGCGTATTACCGCATTGGACTCTTGGTGATACCATTTCCCTGCGAAGTTGAGACAAGTCTCCACTATACGCAACGTACCAAGGGTTGAAAATCATATCTCATCTTTCCAGCAGCCTGATCTCGGCCTCAGGTCAAAGAGGCTGTGATGGACAGAAGAGACTTGGTGGCTTTCTATAGTAAGACATACATTAGAGCAAATTATGAAGCAGCAAGACTATTCTGCATGTTTAGTGCGACTATATCCTGAGTTCTCCTCATGCAGTGCAGTCAGCATTAACCCGAAAGAGCAAAACCAGGCGCGCCGAGTTACATCTTCTGGACCTGTTAGCACCAATTATCTATGGAACCCCATCATTTCATAAGCTTACATTGTTCGGGATCGATTATCCGCTGAGCGGAACAACGGCCCGTCGTATTGGGCCTCTCCTTTATCACAGCCAAGTGAGATCTGATCTGCCGCCCGGAAGCATCACGCGAAACGGCCAACCCTGACTCTGGTGAATATCCCCCACAACCTTTTGTAACCAGGTACTCGCAAGCACTGGAAACACATACTCATATCTCTCTTTCAGAGAAATATCTACAGCAGTTTCCCACGATTTCCTTCCACTTTGAATGTTGCCCATAGCTATGTGTGCGTGTGCCATGGATAAGTGAGTGATGGCTTCTATCCATCCATGCCTGGCTTTGAAGGTAAAGAGGCGGTGCATTGCTTGTAATGTGAGCTGCCACAGTTGCAAAGCCTCGACAAAGCCTAGGCTTTCATGATCTATGCGTGCGGAGAGAATCAGTCTGCGCATATGAAGAACTTGGTCATTCAGGTCATCCAATTGCGGTGGCTCAATACTCGTAAGTTGCTCGAGAGCCCATCTTGCAGCGTCAAATTGGCCGAGGCCAAGGTGAGCCTCTATCATAGCCATCAGCATGCGGCGAAACGGACGGCCATTTTTCACTGCTATGCCGTCAATCTCTTGCTGGAGGATATGTATTGCCTTTTGAAATTCTTGTAGCTCGCAGTGTATCTCTGCGAGCTTGGTGACTATGAGCAACCGCGTATTAGTCCGTATTGGTATGGTGGAGTTCAGCCATAGATGTTGCTCTAGAGAAGCCTTTGTGTCTGAAAATCTCCTATCGAGTGGAAGAACTTTGCCGCTGTGCCTTGAAGCCTTCTTGTAACTTCGACCTCAAAGGTAGAGAGTGGATGGATACCTTTCCAATCGTACATGGTTGAGGCAACCTCCTTGTCGTATCGGTGAATCTTGTTCTCGATGAGTGAGATATGCAACCGTCCTCTCAGTGCGTTGTCGCACCGGGAGTCGCTCCCTTGATTCTCTGCAAGAAAGTTGTATACGACAGCATCTGATTCCTTGAACTTCCCGTCTATTCGATACAAGACGCTCTCAAAAAGTGTTACTGACGCGTGGAAGTAAAACGACATTGATTTTTGAAGCAACAACTTTGCCCGCTGGACCGCAGCACAGCGGATCGTAAATAGGTCTCTCTCGGAGAAGAAGAGCATTGTCTCAACAACTTGTTCTCTGAGAGAGGATGGGATCCTGTTCTGGCTTGTAATCTTATCTAGAAGACTCCAGATAGCCTTCTTGTGATGCGATGGCCTTGAGGTGTCAGAGCTTTCCAGTTGGAGAGTCAGCATCGACGATTGTAGCTTACCAGTTGACTTTTCCTTCGTAGCAAGGAGGGCAAGCAAAGCATAAAAGCCTCAGTGCAGTAACTGTCCAATCCTGTACTGTTTGTGGGGATATGCGGCTGCGAATCTTGTTGCGAATTTCAGCACGAATAGACCAAACAGACGTGCCGTCATCTAGCTGGTGTTGGGTAATCTCAGGACGCTTGCAGATTTGTGACAGGAGAGTGTCATCAGATAATAGCTTGATGAGCTCTGCCGAAAACCCAAACTCAGAAGCAGTTGTGCTTTGCATCTCGCCTTCACTAGTCCAACGTCTCATAGGAGTTCTTACACTTTTCAGCACCTCGACTGGGATCTCATGACCCCCAAGAGCAATAATCAAGACGAGGCCGAGCTCCTGGGGCAAAAAGCAGTCTCCATAGTCTGAAACTAAGTTGTAATGTGATAGAGGTAGTGACTCGTCTGATTACCTGTTAGCCTCAAATGGAGAGCTGAAGGGGAGTATACTGACCAACAAGTTGTTCTGTAATCAGGCGTTGCGCAAGGCAGCTATACTCAGGAGTCTCAGGACCGAGGTTTTGCAGATGATTGAAAGCTTCACTGTCATCCATGTTCAGGTATCTCTCATACCTTTTTCTTGTAAGTTTTAATAAAGTCTCCGGGCTACTGACTCACGTCGAGGCTGGTATCTCTAAAGGAAGCCAGACCAGAGAACCAATTCCACCAAGCTTTCGTGCTATCTTGATGTATTTGCCGCCCGCATAGCGTAGCTCTGTCAAGTTACGCCCATTAACAGTCTTGGCTACATTTTGAGACATCCAAGAATTTTCATCTAATTTCGACCTCAAGAAGATTGTCACACAAGCGATGCGTCGACGCAATTCCTGAAGTAGGGCATCTGCTGGGGCTGTCCAGAAGCTTGCCGTGTCATCTTTGAAGGTGTCATGTATCTGCTTCAAGGCCCTGAAATCGACCGATCGACAAGATAGGATCTTGCTTGTTCGCTGATTGCTGGGAATAATCTGGTACCGAATCTCCCGGGAGAGGGATTTATTCTTGGCAAGTATGGACCGGATAGTCTCGAGGTGTCGGTTTAGAGTCGAAGCTAAATGGACGACTTTGCTAGGGTCAAAGTCTTTTTCAATGATGGATTTGCATAAACACGCCATTTCAGCTGTCATCATGGCCAAATTATCGAGACAGCCGGTCGTGACGTGCCGAATTTTCACGGTGAGAAGATGACGCTCGGTAGTTGACTGACCCTTTGGACCCTTGTCTCGGTGGGTCTTGGCTTCTCACTGTGAGAAAAATCTTTACTAGAGTTGGCTTTGATTCAAGCTTCTCGGACGAGCTAACCAGGTTGAGAAATTAACGAAACTCTCCTCCGTCCCCGGCTGAGCGGTTTTGTCAAGCATGTTTCTTGAGTACACACGAACACGAGACTTGACAGTTAGATAACGATCTCGTCCATGTTTTTCAGCTTCTACGCAGTTCAAAGTACGTAAAACTGAGCTTACGAGTGCTGTCTTGTCTGTCAAACCCCAGTTAGCTGGACAAGCCATCACCTTGATCAGATGCCTCCATGTTTCTATTGCGAGGTCTGGACGTTGGGGGATTGAACTAAGTGGGCCTTTACCTCGCTAAAGATTTATCACCCCTGCTCAAATATTGGAAATGGCCCACAAAAGATTGATCTGATAAGCTCGCCGTTGCCGGACTTGATCTGATAACTTTCTTTCAGCCATCTCACTCCCTTCTCTCATCTGTTGAGTTTACAACTGCTTCTCAGCATTGCCAGGGAAGATGGCCTCTCAACAAGACGTTCCTTCCCTTGAGAAAGACTCTGCCAATGTCTCAGCCATGATTGCCCATTCGGACAGTGGTGCTGAGGACACTGACAAGAAGCCCATTCCTCGGAGTATGAAGATCTTGTCAGTTATCGTTGTTAGCATGATCGGTTTCGGTGGCCATTGGAGCAGCGGTGTTACAGGGGCACTGAAGAGCACTTTGAAAAAGGCATGTAACTGCGAGCTTATGAATGTTGACAAGTCTCGCTAACAGCCCATCCCAGGAACTGGACATCTCCAACACACAATATGCCATTCTTGACACGAGCGAGAACTTCATCAAGATGTCTCTTATCCTTATCAGTGGTGTCATGGCTGATAGATATGGCGGTGCCAGTACGTAGCGTTCCTCATATGGATACTTGGCGAGTCTAACAAGATATAACTAGGCACCATGCTTTGGGGCAACGCCATCTTCAGCGTTGGAGCGATCCTTATTGCGGCCGCAACGACAGTCCGCAACTACAAGTTCATGATCGGGGGCGTAGTTGTTCAAGCCTTTGGTGATGTCGCTACGCAGGTCGCTCAGTACAAGATCTTCTCATCCTGGTTTCCACCAAACTCTGGATTTGCTTCGACTCTCGCCTTTGAACTTGGCATTGGCAAGATTGGCTCCTTTGTCGGAAAGGCTACCGCCAACGTCATCGCGACCAACCTCGGTGACTTCAGCTGGGCGTACTGGATGGCTGTCTTTATGAATCTCTTCACCAATGTCGCAACTCTCTTCTTCTGGTGGTTCACCCGTTGGTGCGACAAGAGATATGCCGGAACCAGAGACCCTGCAACAGGAGAGAAACTCACCGAGAACAACAAAAAGTTCGAGATCAAGAAGATGCTCACTCTTCCGTGGTCTTTCTGGCTCGTCTGTCTATTTTCTCTCTTCCAAACTTCGACCGCTATGATTTTCTCCACAAACAGCACGGAACTGGCTGAGCAGCGCTTCAAGATCTCGGCTGTCAAGGCAGGCTGGTACGCCTCCATGTCGCAGTACCTGGGCTTCTTCTTCGTTCCCTTGGTGGGCATCTTCATAGACTTCTTTGGGCAGCGTCTAACTGTCATGCTCGTGTGCGCTCTTGGAATGCTCTTGTCCATGAGCCTAGTAGCTTGGGGTCCATCAGTATCTGGAACGGCAGCCAGTTTTGGCATCTTTGCTGTAGCAAGCTCTTTTGGCCCTACCGTCATCATCGACAGTATCCGTACCAGTATGTGGTATCAAGAGGTTTTTGGATCTGGCTACGCGATCAAGATTGCCATTAACAACAGCATGACAATCATTGTTGGTGTTATCGCAGGAGTGCTCCAGGACCGTGATGACAACAGTTACGACAATGTTGCGATTCTATACGCAACTCTTGCGGCAGGATCTGTCGTCGTCGCCGTGTTAATGATTGCTTTTGGGTTCTCAAGCGAAGTCATAGGACACTTGCAATGGGGCCGAAAGAAGAGGGTTCAGAATGGACATATTATCAACGCAAAGAAGCAAGAGTCTGAGAGCGATACTCATGCTGCATGGAATGCCAGGTTGGGTCTTGCCAACTTCTCTGCAGTCATTGTTTTTATCCTTGGAGCTTGGGTTGCTTATTTCTGGGGTGTAGCCACCAAGCACAATTACTAAAGATAGGGATGATGTTGTGAGCGGATGATGCAACGTGATTGGAAGCGGACCTGTGAATAACAGTTTAATGAACAGTATGTTTGGTCAATGACAGATCGCATGTGTGCAATGTACGTACTTTGACGCCAGCCAAGGGTGGAGGATATATCCATTTGATGAGTTGGGTATCAAGATGGTGCTTAATATTCCTTAGAGGGTCTGACATATTTCCTGGCCTGCTTCAAACTAGAATGTCCGCTAACGAGGGCCAACCTGTTAACAATGAAAACCATGGACTAGGAGACGGGCCTTGGATTGTTTCCAAGTGTAGGTTTGAGTGTCTTTTACAAGCCCAGTAGACATAAGCCGGAGTGCATTTCTCTTTTACGCCCGCTGGCCAAGATTGAAATCACGTTTCCTACCATCATAATCAGTATTCATAACCCCAAAAAGGTCAACTGTTAAACGGTTTGTTTTACCCAACCTCCCTTGAGACATATGTATTATTGTCATTATGACTTGAAGTACTAAACACTTGCAATCTCACTCATCGGTAACTCGGCACAAGTCTTGACACTCGAGTGTTTCGTTACTCGTCTCATAAAGCCCCCTTATTATAAGTTTGTCCTTATCGACCTTGCCCACTGGCACAGCTAACCTCCCTTCCTTTTCCAGTGTTGCATCCCAAACCACTGGGCAATATTTAGTCGTCTATGGAAACTCCCTAAGCCATTGTACAGCTTAGTTCATGTGTGGCAGCCCTCGCCGGTAGCGCACTTGGCAGTGTTGTTTCTTCCAACATTGTGGCTTGAGGCGGCCGCCGATTTTACAATTACTGACCCGCCAAGGCTCATTTCCTCAGAAAGTCTTTGATCTGTCACGACTGAAGGTACCAAGACAAATAACTATAGTGTATAATGAGTCCTATCGGGCTTGCCATTCACAATTTAGCATTATTATAGCTGATACTCTCCTCCTTTCCAAAACATATTGATCAGGCTACAATGTCTAGACATGTAGCTAAACATGTATGCGTTGATGAAAAACTGTTATTCATGCCGTTACCTACTTTAGAATATAAAAACTCTCAGTGTATGTCTAGTTCCAAAGCATAGACTCCTTCCAAGCCTACCATTACTATATTAGAGCCAGAAGGTGCAAAACAAAAGGCGTCACATGCAATGGCCGTGGCTTACAGGGTAAGCTCATACATCGAGTCAGCTCCCAGCCGGTGCAAAGTCCGGTGCTGAGACGGCAGCATTAAGCCACTGGTATGGTATGATTAGCAAAGTTGTAACTTGAATCAAGTCACCAGCCCTATTCTGTCTAAACAATGGCTCCCGTATGATCGGCGTAGAGCCGGTTCTCTAAGCTGTTGATCAACTCGTAGATCCCCCCTTCACGGAGAAAACTCACTTGCGGCTGACACTAGTGGCAATAAGAAACTCTGCAGTAAATCCCATCTTGCGAACGACTTCAACATAGAGCGACAAATAATTTCACACTGAATATGCTACTCTGTTCTTGATTTGGTTCCGGTGGATTATGTTGAGGCTAAACCTGCGTCGTCTAGAAACCAGAACCCAAGCTTCTTAGATATCGGGTACGCAGAGGGCGATTAATGAGCAACACGGGCTGCCAAGGCTTGTCGTTCACCTATAGCGTAGGTATATAGAGAACCAGTTACCGTAGGTACGGTAGTCGATTCATGTATGTCCACGTGAAGGCTTTCTACCTGCCACGAGCTATACCAAAAGAGATGGCATCCAAACATCGGCAAACTGGGCCCTACGACTTGGGAAAAGGCTAGCCAAGACCTGGTTGTCGCTAATAGCCAGGGGCACTACGCCGAAGCTACAGCCCAGCAAATTGGATAGGCGGTGCAAATCTAGCGAAATCCCTGAAGCACCGATATTGCGACGAAGATCTTGGAGGTTGAGATACGAGAAATCGACATATAATCCTTGCAAGTTCAACAAGGGTCGGGACAAGATCGCAAATCCACAGCCCCTCTATGTAGATCGATCAACGAGATGGGTATCCTTTTCGGGGATTTGGGCCGTGAGATCTGCTCAGAGATGATTGCGACGAAATTTTCCATCAACCCTTCTCCGAGAGTGTGGTAATGATTGCTTGTATATAGAAGAATTGAATGGGACGACGCTGGAACGAACAAGGGAGAGTAGCTAGGTTTGCTTTTGGCTAACCTTTGTCATCCTCAATAGCTAGAAAGCTTATCAACGTCGCATATTCGATGCTACAGCAGATCTAATCTGGGGATAAGGAAAAAGGTGATGCGCACGGCTACGCCGTTACCCGAATGTCGGGACGACATCTCGTCAGCGTTGGATCCGGGCAAAACGGAAGTCAAAGCGCCGCAAGGGTCTGAGACTCAGCTACGCCGAAGTCTGAGAGAAGCTGGGCTAGGCTAACTAACTAACTAATATGCTATGCTTTAGCTGTGCTAAACACAGACTAATCAGTAGCGTAAACCTTCGTACTGGGAGAGCTTGGCGAACTAATCGTGCGTCTCTAGAGGGTAAGAAAACATATCCTTGAGCCTATGAAGATGAATTTCTTTGACTTTTAGTTTTGCCGTATCTATACTCGTATTTATCACCTAGCATTCGGAGGAGCATGTATCTCTGGCCTATGACAAATACGTGGCCAAGTCGTCAGGGGCTGGCTACTTTAGCTCGCCACAGCTTTTTACAAGCAGGACCTGACTCAAGGCTGGACCCATCTGTCATCCCGTCTAAACGTCATTACACGACAAGAATCTAGAATAAGAAGCCGTTTCTGCTGATGAGCTGTAGTCATTCTGCTCATGGGTTTAAACTTCAGCCTCAGATTTAACACAAGGCTGTATCGATGGCTGAACTCTAACCGCCATCTGCTGGCATTCCCGTGCGTCTAATGCCTCGGACTCGAGCGGGATCACCCGTACAATGTTGGTGTCAACGTTCTTGTAGATCCAAATTAATAGCAGTTCGTGATGTGGCTTGGACAAGCGAGAAATTATCGCCGAGAGAGTGACATGTTAGCGTCTAGAGAAGAAAAATGGCGTTTAGAGCATCAGAGGAGGCCATATGTACTTCTCACAATATCACGTGCTCTCCTCTTGTCGGAGCGAGTAAGGCTAGGGACTGGGCGGTAGAAGCGATCAGCAGAAGCTTTCGTGTTTATGGAAATTGGGGGGATCTCATCAAAAATGACTGATTCAGGATCGTGACGCTAGGCCTGATTCTAGGCCTGCTAATTTTGTGCATCTCTTGGCAGAGCCCCACGATCTGCAGAATCTGGATCAGTGCCTTGTGTTTTAGCTGAGTCTAGACAGATTCATTAGCGGGGAGAATGACTCGGCAAATCTTGTACCGACAATTTCCTAACTCAGGGGGAGCAATGTTGGGCTTTGGCATCACCATGAGTCTTGTCTGGAATACGACCGTTTAAGGCTTTCAACTGCGGAGTTTGATGCGTCAAAAGTCGGCTTGATGACAGCTACACTGCAGTGACTGTTGAAACCATTACTGAGCCTACAATCGAGTCCTTGTCTCGACGAGATCTGCATGCATGAATGCCAAGATATGGCTGCTTCACCGCCGTCAACTACTGTTGTTTGCTTCCCAAGAGATACCATGAGCAACTAGATCAACTCCACTCAAGACTACCCCTGAGTAGACATTGAATGATGGCAGTTCGTCTCGTCCGGCCTGGCCTGGCCGGTAGCTTAGGTGGACCGTTCGACCCGGCAAAGTCTTGGCTCCATCAAGTCAAGCAACCCGTTGCTGAACCAAGCCTCCCGGCGGATTTAACGCTGGCAAGACACTGCCACAAGATTGGCCTGTCCAAGAGAGATGGACAGCTTGAGCTAAAGGAAAAAACCAGAGTCTACTAGTAAGGACAATCTGCCGGTGCTAGCGCTGCTCTTGCAGATTCTGCGACAGCTCTTTAAACCATGGATCCTCTCGTGCATTTTGCTTTTTCCCGGCTTCTGTTTGCATTCCACTCTGAACCTCTACTCTCCTTCCCACAGCCCGACCAGTCAGAGTCTGGCGTCGGTCAAAATGACTGGCTTTATGGTTCCGGACTACTATGTCCCCGATCTACCGGATGATGAGGACATGAACGTTGCTTCTATCGCATGGGGACTGTCACTAGGCATCACTGTTTTCAACGTCGGCAAGGCGATTCGACAATCACGGGCGTCATGGGGTCGCAGGAAGAGAATCACCAGTTACGTCGCCTTGATCTGGATGGAAATCATCTCGAGTTTTCTGCTGGGTGTTATGTGTTGGTTCTATCTTTGGGGAGTTATTGAACCGAGCTTGCAATTCTTCTTCTTCATCAGTAGGTCAACTGGATATTGCGTCATGGAATAGCAGCTAACCTCTTATAGTCGTCTGGTGGTCAACGCAAGTCCAGTGCCTCATCCAGATCATCATCAACCGAGTGTCTTTGTTAATGGTGGTTCGGTCAAACGGCACCAAGCTCAAATGGATCTGCTTCCTCATTCTCCTTGTCGTCAACATCAGTGTCTTTTGCATCTGGGTCCCAGCTCGACTCCAGATTAGCGAGACATATATCCAGATCAACGAGATCTGGGATCGATGCGAAAAGGTCATCTTTGCTATCATGGATGCTGCCCTCAACGTCTACTTTATCTATATCGTCAAGCAACGACTGGTTGCCAATGGTCTGCAGAAGTACACACGACTATATCAGATGAACATCTTCCTGTGTGGTATTTCCATCGCTCTAGACGTAAGTGCCATCTATCTTCACTTTTTGGTTCGGTTATTAATTGCTTCCAGGTCCTGCTAATCTGCATGATGTCTCTGCCCAACGGCTTCGTGTAAGTTACTCTCTCTCAAATCATCACTACCATTGCTAACACAAAGCAGATATATCCAGTTCCATCCCCTCGTCTACCTCCTCAAACTACATATCGAGATGAACATGGCCGACCTCATTGGAAAAGTCGTCCGAGCCAGCAACAACAACGATGCCCACGACCCAAGCTCTCGCTCTCGAACCACTGGCAC
Source organism: Fusarium sp. NRRL 66739 (assembly GCA_021655895.1). Lineage (NCBI taxonomy): Eukaryota > Fungi > Ascomycota > Sordariomycetes > Hypocreales > Nectriaceae > Fusarium > Fusarium sp. NRRL 66739. Next base: position 37,558 of record JAJJWO010000142.1, read on the forward strand.
CTCTCGTGCACACGGCCGCTTCGGACAGACTCTTGCTAGCGCCCACCACCGAACACACATCGAACTCGGCGAGGAGGACGAATACGAGCTCAAGGAGCGTGAAAAGAGTGATGGCATCAAGAAGACTGTTGTCACACAGATTGTGCACACCAACCAAAATAACAAAAACCCAGACGACGGCGATGAATCGGCCGATGAACAGGATCACAACGATAGGGCAGTCAGTGAAGCCAGCTCAACCAAGCACCTACATCACCAGCGCAAGTATAGCGTTGTATAAGCTCTTGTCCGCCATGCATCAAAGATGAAAAAGCAGGCGTGTTACTTTAGCTATAAACTAGAACTTAACTTAGATTTCTTTTAATGTGTAATGAAGCAGCCAAACGGCTCTGTTGATCTTCAGTCGCTCCGTCTTCCCCAGCAGGTCATCGTCCTGTAAACCTTAGTGCTGTGTTTGAGTTTCTTGGTGTCATCGCTAATTCGTACAACGTCGTACCAAGAAAATCCACTCGATCTTGGCTCTGAGTGCCAAGTCTAAAGGTGAGGAGGGCGATTATTCAACTCCGTATTTCGGTAAGCGTCTGGCTAACCTTTGGCAGACCCGGATGGAAGGCACATGAGGTAACAAGGTGCCATTTGCCCTCTCAACTACCGCTAAGCCATGCTGTCACTGCTACTGCTAACTCGTTCCCTTTGCCTTTCGGTTTCACTACGCCTCTCTTCTTCTTCCTGCCCCTTCTCCGCCTTACCGGGGACCTTCTCTTGGTTTAATATGTCCCAGAACCGCCAGCTCACGGTCGCGGTAATCAAGGCGTGGAATTTCTTAGAGGCCCAGTTGTAGAAAGTCTCCAACTTGTTAGAATAACCCAGTAGTAGCGTAGTTGCCACCAGAAGAACAATGCTGGTAACAGCCATGCTTAACAGCGTCCTGCTCCGGTGCCTCGCTCACGCTGAACACGCCCGTGGCAAAACCTAGCGGCAGGAACACAACTGTCACGTACGTGAAGCGCTGGATATCATCGGCGCGCCGCTGTTCGAGGTCGGTGCGGATCATCTCAAGCTTCCGAGTTAGCGAGTCGTTGAAGTTGGAGATATTCGTGTGACTGCGCCGTAGGTCCTGCACGATGTGCATGTTCATCACATGCAGCTTCGAAATGATGGTGCGGTATCTACTCTCGTCGTTTAAAGTCCACCGCGGTCGCTCTACTTGAAGACTTGCATTTTCGCTCAGAGAGGTGGGGGTGACCATGTATCGCCCATCTCTTGGTACCTTTGCCAGTCCTTGTCGGGTCAATCGCGTAGAATGAAAGGTGAAGTTCGGTTGTCCACTTGTTTTGCTCTGCTGCCGTGTCGTCTGAAAAGAACTTGTCTACGAAATATGTTTTATGAAGAAGCTCAGCATCGGAAGTATTTCGCTGCGAGTCTGGCTGTATACTCTGTTGGCTCGTGGATCTGTAGCAAACAGGGGACAGGACCTCTTCTTTGCCTTCCTCGGTACCCTTTTCTTGCGCATCAGATCCCTAAGGCCAGTATTTCCAAATACAGGCTCTATCATGCTGTATAAATTCGGCGACTCCCTCTTCCCGGCTTTGGATCGAGGGACGTCAACTACTGCTCCTAGCAGTTCGAGAACAGGCCCATTGTACCCACTGTCTCTTATAGCAATGTTGAAATGCTCCTCTTCGTCATCGAAGCCCAGTTCCCACCGCTTGACTTTTTTTTTTCCCGTAGGTACAAAGTCAGGTTCATCATAAAGCCATTCATCCGAGATCTCTACAATGTTGGTCTGATCCACGACGTTGTTGAAAGGGAAGCTGTGCTTCATGGTGTCAGCTCTCGGGTTGGTGGAACCCTTTGTGCCACTTTGGGTCTCTAGGAGCCCCTTGAGAGACACCCAGACCTCGGCGTCGAGGTGGCTAGGATTCACTATTGGCCTCTGAGCGGTGGAAGGATCTACATTGCTGACGGACTGTGAGTACTTCCAGAGAATATATGGAATTTCAAAGCTGATCCCCTAATATGTATCTCGCATTAGGTCGCCGTCATAGATGATCGGCTCATGGTTGGCATCGAGCTGCCCCGGAAACAATCCTCCACACCAGGTACTCTGGAGGAGAACTGATATGGCGTGTTTACGTATCTCTTCTACGGGGCGTAAATTCATACGTCTACCTTTCTGGGCCATGATGACTGATAGTGCGAAGCGTAATTGCTCATCCCATGCTGTGTCCTCGTTGTCTTTATGGCGTGGCTGACAGTCTATGAGGTTCCTCCAGACTTCAATCTTATCCTGCCAGATATCGTCGCTTTTGGCCGTTCCTGGTTTATCGAACAGTCCTAGGTCCATGGCGTGAAATAGCGAAGCATCCTCGGCGCGGAGGAGAAATCGGACGTGGGCCGGGCTGCGGGACACGGCAAGCATGCGTTTACCTAGTTACCAAGCTATCAGGCTGCTTATCAGGCTATTGACCTAGCTAGCTTATTATATAACTAGCTTAGTTATATAGCTGGCCCTGCTAATACTTAAACTGACCATGTCAGTCAAGATAGAAAGCTTATACTTATAATACTCTAATATTAATTTAGAAAGGAATAACTTATTACATAAATTATTTATATTAAGTTTAATTAAAACTTTGGAATTAAATTTAAAATCTACTAGCACACCTAAGACTGCCGGGACTGCCGGGACTGCCGAGACTGCCGAGACTGCCGAGACTACTAGAACTGCCGAGACTGCTAAGACTACTGGGACTGCCTAGAAAATATTCCTAGCACCTTTATATAATAAGAGCGAATTCCCTCCGTGAAGATCGAAGAAAAAGCCAGCCCTAGGAAGAGGAAGACTAAGAGGAAGACCTAGAAGGAAGACTAAGAGGAAGAGGAGGAAGACCTGTGCCTAGGCTGAGGCTTTGCCTTGCCTAGGATGACAGAGTCAGCATCAGGGTCTTGTTATATTAAGTTTATAACTTATTATACTTTTAATTTTATAAAAGTTAATTAAATATGAGATATTATACTTTATTATATTTAACTTTATTATAGTTAATAACTATATTATTTAAGAAGAGATTTATACTTCTTGTTTTTTTATTCTTTTTCTTTATCTTTAACAATCTATGCTACTTACCCTCTAGTAATACCTAGAATCTTTCACAATGCACTTTTCAATCACCCTTTTAGCTACACTCTTTACTAGGTACTTTAACCCTTCTTGGCTCTATAATACCAGAACTTGGTACTAACAGAGAATCAGCTCTCTTGCCCAGGGCCCCAACGGGGAAACCACAAGCTACTGGTGCCAATCGCCAGGCAAAACTCATGCCTCGGACCACCCACACCTTAGCGAGTCCTGCTGTCAAGGAAACGGCGGGTGGGACACTGTAAGAATAGCCGAGTACCCTGTTCTTATTATAACTAACTATCTATATAGCAATACTTGGTGTGTTGGACTGAAGACTCAGACCCGACGAAGGCAGACAACTTCGATAAGTGCTGTAAAGGCAGTCATGCTGAAAGCAACCCTGGCGCCGGCGACATTAAGTCGGCTAGGTGATCCATGCGGCTGACCTCTCGCATCATATTCAGCCCCGCGTATCCCCCTGTCGTCACATGGTGGCCAGACAATTCTACGGATAACTGTGGTTAGGCTTGAATACCCGCGCTAATGGTATGTTCTCAATTAGCTACCTGCAGACCGGCCATACTGGTCACATTCTTTTGGCAACATGAACAGCAATATATGCCTGATTCATGGGTTTCTGCTCAGGCTGTTGTTGTTGTTGGCGTTATCATGTTTAAGAAGAAGCCCTGAATCTACCATATGCCCTTCTGCATTCTGCGGTATGATAATATCACGTGTCTTGTAGATATTCTATTAAATGTATAGTTGCCCAACACACTTTTCTCATTTATCCTTATTCTCTTCTAGATTACTATATCCTCAATCGGGTATGTCTCGTTGGACGCACCTACATAGTGTCGATCAAGGTGATGATGGAACTGCCCATGCACACGTCGAGCCAGCGACGTCATGATGCTCCTGCTCAGCAGCTCAGGTGTCTTTTCCTTATGCTTCCAATTATGACTGACGAATACGCCCTGGCATTCGCATTTCCCACCGGCCGAGAACTCGTTGCCATTGGCGTGATTACATGGTATACTCTTGACATCGTGTGTTCTGTTGAACTCGTAGCGAATGTAATAAGAAAAGGCACTCTGCTCGTGTGCCCACTTCAAGTTCCAAGCGTCACATCCTGGTATGCTTCTCGGGCAATCTTCCCATCTGTCGAACATCTTTTGCGTACGTTCGCTGGCTTGTGCGATTGCAAAGCCTGTGTTGAGCATGAGGTTCCCCTTCGGGTCATAATCCCCTTCCCAGTCAAGATCGTAAGCCATCGCGATTAGGGTCTCTGGAGTGATGTCCCACAGGTTCATAAGCCATTCCAGGGGGAGATCGAGGTGTGTGAAGACAGCGTCCGAGTCTAGCGAAACGACGAACTCGTGCGTCTTGAGGGCTTCCTTGATAACTGCTGGCTTGACCCAAGTGCCGTGACGGTCGGGGTACTCGGATGCGCGTACCAAACGGTAATCGTAGCCGTGAATCATAGCTATTGAACACGATTTACTTTAGCAAAGCACTGAAGGGGTCGCATCCAGTCTTACCATATATATAGTGGTTCATGTGACCTGCAGTCCGCCTGGGCAGTGTTGACCAAAGCGGAGGGCATCCATGCAGCATCGTGTTCTCTCGCTCTGGACCAATTCGAGTATCTGCATCGATAAGGATAACTCGTTTTCCAAGCGGCTTCTTCCACCGCATCTGCTCGGTGGGTACTTCGAAGCGCTCTCCTTTGTCGGTAACAAACACTCTATCTGTGATGGGTTGCACCAGCGGCTTCCAGAGCTCAGCCAGTAGTGCAGGGAGCCCTGGGCTTTCTGTCGTTGTATTCTGATTATCTGTTTCTGCATTAGGTTTCTTATGGCAGTTGGAACTGATGATGTCCGCGGTGGAAAGACGTGGAGGAGGCTTTCTGCGTGACACATACTTATCAGTACTACTAGCGTAAAATCAAACCAAGTCAAATAACTATCAGACTTACTGCGGATTGTATGATGTGTAGGAAAAGTAAAAGAAGGCGAGGAAAGCAGTGAAACTTGCTATAGTACAAACCCATATTGTGCGCCTAGAACTTTGCAAGAGTCTCACCCTCCCTACGTTCTGGAACTCACGAAACATGGGAACCATTGTCGAAAATTAAAGAAAAGAAGGGAAGAAGAAAACAGAAACCGGGGCTGACGCCGGTGGCAGGTTATGCGTGGTGATAAGGAAGGCAGTTAAGCATAAAGCCAAGGCTCGGCGGTTTCCAGAAAGATTTGAGACCCCAGTCAATTACACACTGACCTATAGCACCTAGATGAACAACTGATAAGCATTTCGTATGATTCCCACAATTTAGCTGAGCTTGCACCCTGTGGCATGTTGGCACTGCCCCAGCGTCAGAACCTGGCATGATATGATTGAACAACGTCATTTGGAGCAACGTCATCGGTAGATTTCCTGTGTGCATACATTATTTTCAATTTCTGAACGTATATGAAAATCCTCTTTTCAGGTCAAGATGGATTGCAATGGCTGTCTCGCAATGTGATAGCCAGCAAGTGATTAGAATAAGGTCCTGACCTCCACACCCAAGGTCGGATCGCGCCGAGTCAAGGCTGAGAGGATCAGCTCAATGGATGTGGTAAGCCAACGAGGTCCTTGCTTCTGGCTTGTTCCAGTCCTGGTCTAGGAAGCTGATTTCTCGAGTATGGGGCTAAACCGAGCTACTCAAGACGATCCATTGGTTGATGCAGGGGGTAAGAAGATTGTCGAATGTTTCGAGGCTAAATAAGGCAGTAAGCCATTATGTTCAACTGTGTAAGCCGGCCTCTGGGTCCTGTAAGGTACCCCTTTTCTTCATCAGAATTCTAATTTGAAAGGATAATGGGCAAAAAAAGTCTGGGCCTATTCGATCGTAGCGCCTGATGTAGCTTAGCGCTTATTTGTCTCGCATTCAACATTGAAATCCAAGGCAGCTCTTTTCTTAGCCCTTACCGCCCTTTGCAATCACCTCTCCCTCTCCATGGACGACGTTTCCCGATATGCAGCGAATCCAGGGGCTTATGACGCCCTGTCAGCCTACCAGATTACCACGTTCTTCAAGAAACACGGACTCGCAAAGAGTGAAACCGATCAATTCGCAGCTGAGCTTTTAGGCGCTCCCGTCTTGCCCACACCAGTCCAAGGCGCGACGAGCTATACCGTGTCCAGCGATAAAGCAAGCCATGTAGTTCAATTTCGAGAGTCACAGCTACCGATACACCACCTTGATCTCGCACGACAACTCTATGGCAAGTTTGTCCCTGGGTGCAAGTTCCAAGGCATGTTTGGCCCTGTCCATGTCTATGTTGCAGATCTTGTATCAGGGCCGGCTTTTTGTCGCGTCAGAAGAGACTACTTTTCAACCACTCCTCCAATGGAAGAACGTCTGAAGCAGACGGTCCAAGACTTTGCAAGGTACCATGCCCAGTATCCCGTGCTCTAACGTGTTTGGATATCTAACGACGGAATTTGTTCAGGTTCTTTGCTTCAGCATGGATTAATCAAAGTGCCCATACATTGAAGGCACCTCCGGGGTTACTCGACGAGTATTTCAAGATCCTGGACCATGTCTCGCCCGACTTACCTCCCCAACTTCAAGAAAAGCTAGACGAGGTTCGCAAAGGACTACCGAGGCTTTTCCAAACCGGGTATCCCGTTGTTCTCCAACATGATGACCTTTTGGTATGAAACCCAGTGCTCTTTTGGTTCCGAGAATGCTATTTCCACAATGTTCATTTCTATTGTTGGGACGTCATAGTGTCCTTTCTAACACTTTTGTCCAGGAGAACAACATCCATGTGGATGAGGCCACTGGTCACATCACAGGTTAGTAGTCCGCCGAGGATCCCCCTTCCACCACAGCCTCAAGTCACCCCAAAGATGCGGAACTGATTGTATTGTCACAGGCATAATCGATTGGGATGGTCCATTAATTGCCCCGTTTGGGGTATCTCTTGCCAGCATGGAGATCGTCCTAGGTATCCAGAATAGAACCGATTGGCACTTTCACCCCAACCATCGTAGCCTTCGGCAGCTATTTTGGGATACCTTCAACGCTGTAATTGGTCCTATTTCGGACCAAGATCGATACTCGATGAAAATTGCAAGGCTATTTGGACTGTTCCGAAATCATGGCTATGAGGAAAAGGAATATGCTGTTTCCTATCTTTCAGCTCTGTGTCTGCTCGACTAGTAATCCGTCACTCGAACGTATTACCCAGCTATATGCGCACATATACTGAGTGGCCGTGAGGAACAATCGTGAGGAGCAATCGTTGGCCAGGATTTACATAAAACCTAATGCAAGGTAGGGCAAATGCAATTGGAATGTTGTGTGCCGCCCCTAGGCCCAGCAATAGAACCGCAAGCACTTTAACCCTTACCAAGAAATAAGCTACAGCATTTGCGAATTGTTATTTTTTGCAGTATTCAGAAGTAAGATTCGTCGCCCCCATTGATGCCCAAGATGTGATTAATTCTTGGCAGACGGGGAAAGTGTTGAGCGAGGTGACACAGTATTGTGTTGGTCAGCATTGGGCGCACAATGAAACAAGTGGCTAGGCGGGGTAATCCTAATAACTCAATAGATATACAAGGCTCGGGGAGAAACTGACGTAAGATGTTGGAGGGAAGAGATAACAGGCCGACTGTTGGCTTAGCATGACCCGGTTGTGAGTCGAGCGTGGCGTGCTTAAGCGAAATGTTTACAGGGTGACTAAAGAAACATCACAACAACAAACATATTGAAGCAATATAAATGAGGCTAAGTAGTTTGGACGTTGAAGATACCACAATGGCTCCAAATGACACTGTTTATAATCATGCAGACTTCACTGAGAAACAGACCGAGAACTCGAAAAGCAGATTTGCATAAAGGTTAACGAACAAGACTTTGACTATAGGAAATCTGTCAAGAGGTAAAGTTAACTAAAAAGGAAATGGAAAGCCATGTGAGAAAGAATGAAAAAGAAAGCCCGAGAGGCTTAGAGCCCGACCCTAGTAGATCAAGCTCCTCGTTCAACAAGTAGAAAAATCATAGTGAGTGAGAATAAGAACATCAATGCCAACAACATATTCATCTCCATGCAGAAATACCCCAGTGATACACGCAACACTCGATCCACCACCGACACCGTCACCCCAGCCATATACCCCCAAGCTCAACCTCTGGACCTCTGTATCAGCCACCAGCCCACTAGTACTGGTACAGACCTGAACTAATCAAAGCAGAAGGTGCCAGGTGAGCTGCTACAGGGTTCAAGGAGCCAAAGCGTTCAAAGATGGCCGCCAGAGAGTTGTGCGCCGGCTGCAAACCACCATCAACCCATCCACCGAGGAACGACGTGCAGTCACTGTTGATAAGAACTCGAGAGCTCGAGGTGTCGTTGAGTTTCTGGTAATCGTAAAAGAGCGAGTCGATGAGCTTGTCCTGTCCTGGAAGACCGAGGGAGAATGCGCCGTACGTGTACTTCTCCAGGGGCCAGTGAACCAGGTAAACATCGTCGCTCGTGACAGGTTCAAGGTTATCGGCGTAGTCCGGGTAGCTACTGTCTCGCATGATTCTAGCAATCTGCTCTTTGAGGATGGCGAGAAGTTCTTGAGGATCAGAAATAGCCAAGATTTCTTGCGAGAGGTCTTCCCAGGCATAGGTGAGAAGAACCATGCCGTAGTCTGGGTGTCCGTAGTCAAGAGTGTACGCCTGCGGGAGATCTGTGTCGGAGAGGATAACACGGGGAAAGTCAGAAGGCTGGTTCTCCCAGAACTTCTTGGTGCGAACATAGAGCTTGGAAGAGGCAGTCATGTGAAGGTCGGTGATGCCACGATTGACGGCACCAGACATGATGGGGTTGTTGGTTGTGTTAGAGACTGGGGCCAGGGCGTAGTTCATAGCTCGGCTGGACGTACCAACAATGGCAAGATCATACTCGACAATATCAGGATCATCCTCATCGACATCGTCAGCCGGCGTCTCCTGAATCTGGACAACGTCTTCACCACCGTCTCCGCCGCTGATAATCTTGGCAACGGTGCTGAACTTGGTCTTGACGCCTAGATCAGTGGCTGCTTGCCAGATGGTTGTAGCCAGGTCCTTGATGCCAGTTGGCTGCACGCCCTTGTCGGTGATCTTAGCAAAGATAGACTGGTCTGACTCGAGGCCATTGACGATGAGACGGAAGATGGAGTTGAAGCCGGCCGAGTAGACAGCACCGAAGCCACCGGATCCAACACCGAGAGTGCCGAAACGCTCAAAGTCATCCTCAGTCCAGACCTGGCCGCCTGGTACGTCCCACTCGTGAGCAGTTCCAAAGATGCGCTGCAGCGCGGTATAGAAGCTGTCGTTGCCAAACTCATCCAGGTACTTCTGCCACTCAGGGACGACCTTTTCACGCGTCTGCGTGTCATTCGAAGTAAGCCACTGTCCGAGCTGGGCAGCTGGAGCAATGGTTGTACTGCCTCCAGTCAGACCCTTCCCGATGAGCTCATTCCAGCCATTGCTGACTGTCTCAAAGCCCTTCACGGTGATGTTCTGGCTGGCCCATGAGCTGGCCACCTCCTGGTAGAAAACGATGGTAGGGACCTTTCCAGGATCAGGGAAGTTCTGGATAAAGGTGTAGTTGAAGGCATCAGCATAGTAGTAGAGTAGATCCTCAGACGGAGGGAATCTCATCGCTCCCATCTCAGCAACGTTCACATCATCAGGTGTGCTGAGAGATCGCAGACGACCACCCACATCCGCGGTGGCTTCAATGATTGTAACATCTGCACCAGCCTTGGCGAGATTGAAAGCGAGAACCACGTTGGTGATACCACCACCGACGAGAGCAATGGAAAGGTTGGAGGGGAGAGTGCCAAGGGGCTCATCGATACCACCAGCAGCCTGGTTCCAAGCCGAGTAGACAATCTGGGGAGTGTCAACCCAGGCCTGGGGGCGAACCTGCTGTACATTCACACCTGAAGACTGCCTCTTGACGAGGTTGTCAGCTTGCGAGAGCTTTGCAGAGATGGTGCGGTCCTTTTTGGGACGCCCGGAGGTGTTTCTCTTCTTGTTGAAGTTGAAGAAACGCATCTTGGAAATGATAGGAGGTTGATAGCGAGAGAATGCAGTGAATGAGAGTGTTTGTGAGGACTGAGTGATTGAATTACAACAAGTGCTGGCTTCGACGCAGCTTATATACTTGATCAAGTCGTTATGGTTACTCGGCAAACATGGCGATACTTCACTTCACAAAGACCATATTCCTAGTCCAATCAGTAATCCAGCCATATTGGACTGATAGTTGCAAGGAGCATGTACGAGATAGCTAGGGTACACGTCTTCCTGTCGTGGGGGTTCCAAACAGGAACACTAGACTACGCCGCAAGCTTCTAAGAAGCTTCAGCCAACTCAACAGACATCACTTCACCTGCCTAACCGCTTAGTTGTTTATCTTACGTACTGTTCAGGGTAGAGAAGAGCCATGAGTAATATGAAAGTTCCATTGAGTGTGGATATGTGAGAGAATATCTGCTCGTTAACGGAAACTCGTAAGACAACCTTAGCTCCTTATGATCTATGAGTTTGGAGGTCATCTTATTTTCTCTTGTTATGGAGCTATGCATCTTTCACGTGGGAATCTAGGCTCCCTGAAAGTCGTTTCATCCGTAGAGAGATCCATAGTCTAGGCCAAGTCCGGATATGTCGCCGTATATGCCTGGGTCCTGGCGGCTAATCCAGAGCCGAGATACTATATGCCCAAAAAGATCTTCCTCGACTGGCCTGTCCTAGTGTTTTGATACAATCCTGGGTCTCTATGATGAACATATGGTCACTAAGCGAGTTTCCAACATCCATGTGTGTGTTCCGGAGATAGCCATCGAATTTGGAAGGTAGCACTTGATTATAGAAGGAAGATATAGCATGACTCGAGCATCGAGCTTGTATTATGGTCCACTCAGGTACAAAAAAGGCCACCTAGGACCCTTGATACTATCGTTCGCCTAAGTAATCTGGGCAAGTGGCCCCTGGATGGTCCCTAGGATAGATAGTACCTAGATCCAGAAGGTAACACTCGGCCACGGAAGGCTAGATCCGACGGGCCGAGCTGTCAGCTGCAAGGTTGGACTGGATACGCCCGTCTCACTAGGGAGAGCTTTAGACTGGTTATCTCGTTAATTAATATCCCTGCCTTCGATGGCCAATGGGGCGAAATGAGATACATCGGCAGTTCAAGCCAGCTTCTGGCCCCTACATAGAAGTCGAGAGAGAAACCCATGGCTTCTTGGCGTTCTATATGGCAACTATAGGCTTAGCGAAAACTATCTGGAGACCCGAGGCAACTGTGTCCCTTGGGTAGCAATCAGGCCACAAAGCAGGTGGCAGTCTGGCCAGGTCGATTAAAGTTTCAACCCTTTGCTCCATTTGAGAAGTCTTCGGGCCGACAATTGTCTCCAAGAAGAAGTCAACGAATGAAGCAATTGGCAATAGGGTAGTGTGGTTTCTTTCTTCTTGGTCAGTCTACAAGTTGAGGAAGTCTCTGGTTGAGCATAATCCGCATGTGATTGCAATGCTAGATTATACGCTTGCTCTAGAGGGCTTTTGGTGTAATAACTAAAATACGGCTCGGCTGAATTAGAAAGCAACTGTTGAACGGAACTTGCTATCGTTTACGAGGCCTCAGGTAGAAGAGAGTGACCACAAGTTGTCGACGGAACTAGTAGACCCTCAGTCACACAAGTCCAAAGTCCAAAAATAACATTCGAGTCACTTTTTCGTGCGAATACTATCAAACCCTTACGTAAACATATACCCTCGAAACGCTTGTAATCAAGCAAACTATCTACAGTTTTGAGTTTGTACTCTTTTGCCTGATCAGGAGCTCTGCCCAAGTGGCTCGATATTTGTCACTGCAAGTTTCAAAATTCATCCACGCTCTCGGTCAGAGATTTCCCGAAGCGACAATCTAGGCGAGTCTTTTCACATGATTGTGGACCATTACAATGAGCCCTGGTGAACTTTATTCCATCGTACCTGAAACTTCGTTCCCGCAGCCAATGACTTTGCCAAGCTGACCTTCGGTACAAGTTGAGATGTCGGGTGATGGTGATGACCTTGCATTTTCTGTCGACTTTGGTCATGAACTTGCTCAGAGGAGAGAAGAGAGGAGAGAGAACGGAGGAGGAAATTCTCTCCGGATGTCATGTTGACGAGTGAAAAGCAGCATGATTTCAAAGCTTTTCAGAACAGAAAAAAAAAGTATATAACATGGCTGTTGCTCTGTACAAAATCAACTTCATTCCACAATATCTCAACAATCATGAAGCTGCACTGGTTCTTCGCGGGTCTCTGCTCCTCGGGAGCCGTAGCCCTCAACCTCCTCAATGACACACTTCCTTCATCCCTTGGCAATACCCAGGACCAAATCTTTCTGGTCAATGACACGCAGTACCTGGCTGTCGGATCGGGCCTCTCTTCTGTCTCCTACACCTCAGACCCTTCCCAAGGCCCTATCACCTACATCTCTGGCCTGACTGCAGACACCACTGGCGACGAGCTTGAAAAGGCTGTCAACGGAGCGCTAGAGAAAGACGACGTTTTCACGTCGGATTTCCTTGACACCATTCTCATTGCAGCCAGCGGCCCTGACGACCTTTCCGACTCGGTTGTGGACTATCTCGACGGCCTTGACGGTGAAGTTATCTACGCCGCCGACGATGGTCCTGATCTCTGCGGTACCTCTACACTCACCCCGTGCCCCCTTTTCGGGTTCGCAGACGGTGAGAGTCTGAATCTGAGCAAGGTTCTGCGACTGTATGTCGATACCTACAGAACCTTTGTAGTCGGCACATATCACACTGTCGATGGCTATCGTGCCCTGCCTTATCTTGCATCGGAATGGGGCGCTGGCCTCATCCCCGTTCCTTCGAGGCTGTACAGCATTGAGGACGACAGACCTCTTGCTGGACTTCGAATCGGTGTCAAAGACATTTACGACCTGGAGGGCGTCCAGACCACAGCTGGCAGTCTGGCCTATGCATCGCTTCACCCAACCGCCGACCAAACAGCCCCGGCTCTCCAGCGTATCATCGACCAAGGTGGCGTCGTGGTGGGCAAGCAAAAGACCGCTCAATTTGCCTCGCCTGAAAGTCCCTGGGACTGGAACGACAACTTTTACCCTCGCAACCCCCGTGGAGATACGTTCCTGAGCTGTTCTGGTTCTTCTTCTGGAGCTGGATGTTCTATCGCTGCGTATGAATGGCTTGACTTTGCCGTTGGCACTGACACTGGTCTGTCCATTCGACAGCCTGCTGCTTTTGCCGGAGTCTTTGGCAACAGGCCCTCGCAGGGAATGATTGACATGGACAACATTGTCACCAACGCTTTCAACACTGATACCGCTGGGTGTTTCTCTCGTGATCCTGCTGCTTGGGCTAAGTTTGCGAAAGCCTGGTATGATGACTCTCTTCACCAAAGCATATCTGTGAACGGTCTACCTGCTCTGTCGGTGCCTGATGACGATACATACCCCAAGCGTCTTCTCTACCCGACCGATCATCTCCCTCTGCAGAACCCTGCTGCTGAAGCTGTTCTCCAGAAGTTTCTCAGTGCTGTGACGAGCGCTGTTGGCGTGACGGTCGCCAAGATCAACCTCACTGAGACGATCGAGGATACCTTGAACCGCCCACTGTCGGACATGCTCAGCGACCTCGGCACTCTCTGGACCCATGATTTGATCAAGGAGACAGCTCAGCCTTTGATAGCCGGCTACAAGTCTAGCTTCCCTCCCATCGACGAGCCTTATCGCTCATTCTTCCACAGCGCGGTGGTAGACGATGCCAGCTACAAGGCTGCCATGGCCAACCGAACTCGAGACGCCGCTCTCTGGCATAGCAAGGTTCTCTTCAACACCAGCCAGTCGTGCTCCGAGTCCATCTTGCTCTACGATATCGGCACAGGCGGCCTCCCGTCTTTCCGTGAGAAGGATCTCAACGATTCCCCTGGCGCCGCTTATCCTGTCGATCCTCGAGGTCCCAAGGCGGTTTCCACTGTTGCTTCTTACTTTGGAGATGCCGACTACACCGTCACCATTGGACAGGTCTCGTACCAGAGTAACGTCACGTACCAGGCGGAGATGATGCCCGTTACTATCAACATGGTGGCCAGGAGGGGTTGTGACTTTGTTCTCTTCAACTTTATCAACGAGCTGGTTGATCAGGGTATTCTGAAGGCTGTGAATGTGGGAAAACAGGCCTTCTCCTCGTAATGTACCTTTCTTGCTGCTGGTCGCGCCGACTAGGTAGCCTTACTTTCACTTGCGCATGAAGGCGACTTGGATTTTTCTTAGCAGATCTCTACTGGTGGTACTAGTGCTTTATGTAACTTATTTGATTATCCTCAACTTGGAGACAGACTGAATTGCACACATGTCTCCTTTGTTTAGAAGCTATAGCTCAATACTCTACAGTTACTCTCACTCCCTTGCTTCCTTCTTCCGTGACAGGCACAAACATGTCGTGATCATAGCGAACGTCTCGCTCTGTTGTTTCATACAGGCGCATGTGCGGCATGACTCTCAGAACCAAGGCCGTAAGCGAAAGATACAACTCACACAATGCGAGACTAGGATAACGTCAGTAAAAAGGACTCTCCAGATATTGGGATGAGAATATCATACTTTTTACCAAGACACCCACGACTACCTTTGGAAAATGCAATCATGGACTTTTCCAAATCCTTGCTGAACTTTCCATCGTCATCTATCCATCTCTCAGGAGCAAAGGCGTACGAGTCTGGGAAGACGGTCTCATCGTGATGCGAGATGGCTGCCGACATGCCGATCGCATAGCCTCGAGGCAGCACCAAAGTGACAGGTTTCTTGTTGAACTCTCCTGTGTAAACGAGGTCTTCTTGAGTTGGCACACGGGCTGTGCGGCTGGAAACGCCGTAAGATAGACGTAGACCTTCCTGGATGACTGCTCCGAGATACGGGAGCTGCTCCAGCGTCGTCCAAGGAGGCAAATGGCATGGATCTTCAACTACTTGGGTCAATTCGGTTTGCAACTTCTTCAGAGTCTCGGGTTGCGATAGCAGGAAGTATGTTATCACAGCCAATGCCCAGCTTGTGGTTTCTGTTCCAGCGTTGACAACAGCAACGGCCTCTTCAACGAGACGATCCGATTTCTTTTCACTTTCGTCGAGCTCGGATTGCAGCAGGTCAGCAAAGACGGTTGGCCGGTCATAGACAATGCCATTATCCAGGTCCGCTTTTGTCTTTTGCACACGCGATGGTATGTCGATCTGCAACGTCCGGATAAGCAACGCAGCGTCGGCAGGTAGATAGTTGACTAGATACTTGCCGAGCTTCACGCTGGGAACGAGAAAGGGGAAGAAGCGGAAGATGAATACAGGCTTGAGCACTGCAAGCGTCGCTTCACGGTAGTTGGGCTGCCAGGCATCGCGTGACAGCAGCCCAAAGGCTTCACCGAAGCAGTAGCTAGAGATGGCGTCAGATGTGAAGCAGCTGTATGCGTGCGCAACATCAAAAGGCGTGCTCTTCTTCTCCGCCAAGAGCTTTTTGCAGAGTGTCTGTACAAGGTCGTGGATCTCGCCTTCAAGCCGTGCAATCATGCCCCGTGAGAAGAACTTGGCTACAGGTGCGCGTCTGCTGCGATGGAGATCATGGTCGATGGTGCCAAAACCGTTGCTTGTCCCAGCTGCTGAGCCATTGACTTGGTGGAAAGGCTTGTCGCGTTTACGACCGCCAACGGCGTAGATCTCGTCTGAGAAAGCCATGTCTGCACAATGCGTCTCATTGGGATTAATACGGACAATAGGACCTTGAAACATTAGAATCATTACTTTTTTCCCCCCCAGGGCGCAGCACTTACCATATTTCTCATGCATCTTCTTGATAGCATGGGTATAGCGACCAACAAGAACTACATCGTTGTAGAATTCAGGCAGATACGTTGCTGCCGCGAGCTTCGGACCGGGTATTTTGCTCAAGGGGTGAAGCGGCGAGATATTGTACAATGCTTGCAAGAATTTGAACGTAACCCAGCAAGATATCGCGATCACGATCCAGTCTTGGGCTGCCGGCGACAACATTGTGGTGTCCGCCATTTTTTGCAAGGGTTATATGCGCAAAGACCCTTGAACGACCAGTGCAGAGGCCTGGAAGATACAAGAAGCGACACAGGGGTAGGAGCGTAGAATGAACAAGGTGAGGGCAGGGCCTGTTTTTATAGTGACTGCCAAGACTGCCTATGCACGCATTAAATTATTTGATTAATCACTTTTCTCACGTCTCGCTTAGCTTTATACAAGATTTAGTTAGGGCAAAATAAACAAACTAAAATTCCATATAATATTAAATATTTCTAGAATAACGTTATACACACTTAATGCTTTAGTAATTATAATAAATAAACTAGCATTTAAGTTAACTATATAAAAGTATAAATGTCAGAAAGGTAGGCAAGATGTTAACAGTAAAGCCCTACAGCCCAGGCCAGGCCTTTTAACTATTTCTTTATATAATAAAGTTAGGCCACTGTATTACAATAAGCAAGCTTTAATAACATAGCTGTTTACTGTGTTTCAAGCATTTAGGTATAACATTCTTAATGTAAGTAATAACTAAGCTTAAAACTATTTCTGTTCTCCTAAATCTTACTTATAACACTGCCTATACTGCGTTTTATAGTCAATCCCTCCTCTACTTTAGTACTGCTTAAGTACTTTATTGTACAAATGAGCTTTAGCCTTTATAAAAGGATATGACTGCGTAGGTAGCCCAGTGTTTACGTTTAATTTGCGCCACTTTTTACAAGGTACCCTTTCTTGTGTAACCAGCACCTTATTATATGTAGTCAGCGGGATAATTGAGCAAGCTGCATACCAGCTGTGAGCCATATACTACCTATTCATCGGACACTGATCTTTGTGGGACTCACCGAATCGTTACGCGATATGGTAAGACTGTAGTCTATGACGAGCAGCTATGTTATACCAAATTGAGCATTGAGAATGAGATTTTTAGAGAGCCTTGATTGTTCTAGAGCCCCTGTTCGGCTGAGCTTGGCCCAAAGGTATGCCGACATGTTGCGTTTCTCAGAGTCACATATTTGCCATTTCTTTTACATTGCTGTAGGTTAGTTAAAAGGAACGTTGGACTAAACACAGAGTTTGAGCTGCAAGGGCAAACCTTGGGGCACCAACAACTAAGATACTAGGAAGCTTCCGGGTGACTGCGTAACATATCAGATCTTGTCTCTTGTTGGTGGCCTGTGCCGTACTGCCGGTAGAAGGAATAGATCGAAAGGTTTACCGCTTATATCGGCAACTTTATTCTAAAATAGAGTTGGGTTCAGCGCCTAAATACAGGCAGCAGTTGACGAAAAAGGCCAATGCGGTTAGTTTCAAAGCAAAGCTGCTGTTAGTAACGATCTACGGTAAGCATACAGCATGAGGTGATATAGGGCTGGGTTAACGGAATCTTTTTTGCAAGGTGTATTTTCTGCCTGTTTATATAGAACTGCACTCCTCTTGTCATTGGCAACGATCCAACAACTGGCCTGGAGACAGTTATTCGCTTTACAATTGGAATTAGCCAGACATGTCATCACATGGACGCTTGAACTATTCGTTCCGTGAGATCCGTCCTCCTACATGGATACCGTTACATTGACCGTATATAAGTTATAACTAACGACCAACAACCAGCAACCAACAACCAACAAGTTTCAGCAATCAGCCACCGGACCGGCCAACAGACCGAGCAACAAAAAAACGCCTCAATCCCAACGAGCTCTGGATATAAAACAGCAGTCCTGTCCTCTCTGTGGATAGAAGTCTCCAGCAATCACTTACTTCTTATCTCTTGACCCCTCTATAGTTATCAGTTACTACTATGGGAGAATTCCGGCTAGTATTGCTTGTATTACTCTTGGACCTTGGCGCTGTCATTATTCGACTATCCTCAGGAAGATGGTTAATCCAAGCAAAGCTCTCTCTGCTTGCGTCGCATTTGGCCTTGTTGGCCCAAGTTCTGCGGTCTACGACAAACCGGGCCAGCGAGTAGGCTACAAACCGCTGGTTACTGAGTGGAACGGCCCAGACTCCAAGCTCACGGCTACACTTGATCATGTTGACGCGAGTTACGTGTCTCTTGTGAGCTCTCTCATGGAGGGACCTGGAAAGGCCATCTGCGTCTGACATCTCAACCAACCAAGTATCCGACACATGCTGTTAACTGCTAAGAAGGATGGTTGAGTCACACCGGTATAGTGGGCTGGTTGGTCAACATTCTTTACATTTAAGTATACGTCGCTCTTTTTAGACCGGGGCCTTGTTAGAGGCCATGTGGAAGCTTGATTCCTGTGTTATCGCGAGGGTTTCGCCAAGACCACGCCTTATCTTATGCAAGATGAAATACAATCAGAATCATAGCAACGACCATTCATCATAGTTGATATTATGACATAGATTCTTGACTTAAATGACCAATAAACAGCAAGTTATCAAGAGGCATCTTTTTCTACCGCGCATTGTTACATAGCCATCCTGATCTATCCCCTGGGGATATGCATAGGGCTTTCTGAAAAATAACAAGTCTGTCCATGGACTCAGTTTCTATATCTATTCATCATCCTCGCTGCTATCTCCATCACTCACGTCATCTTCAAAATCTACTTGCAGCCCGTATACTTTCCAAGCCGCTCTGATAGTCTGATCACCAACACGATCCTGCAGAATAAGACCGTTGAAATCCTCTGCAGCCTTGTACATCAGGGCTCTACCGTCCGCTTGTGGGTCGTCACAGTAGGCCATAAAAATATATCCGACGACAAACGGTAGCTGGTTCTCCCTATCAATGTACGCGGGAGTGTACATGCGTCGCAGGATCGGATCACAGCTCTCCTTGATAACTCGCAAGAACTTCCACGTCCAGCGATGCAGGAAGAGATAAGGGAATGAGAACTCGAGAGTTTCCGCAGTCAAAGCCAAAACTAGTGGTTTGAGGAGTTCTCCTGGCTTCAGCTTGCCGCCGTCTGCTGCCTTCTTTTTCTGTTTGGCATCACTCTTCTTTGAATCGTCTTTGTCATCCATCTTCACGAAAGTAGTATCTTTTCCAGAGCCTTCCTGCTGGAACCTGCTGCGGGATATGATCTCATCAACGTCCTCGGGAGACAAGTTGACTTGACCTGATTGTCGCAGATACCTCTCCATAAACATAGACGATACGGGGGCACCGTCTTTGATGCCACGCGGTCCAGATCGAGAGGCCATGTCTCGATGATTCTTGGGCGGACGCAAGAGGCGGCCTTTGTGGCTAGTTATAGCAGAGGCCGAGTATCCCATCTGCAGAAGAAACCTCTTGAAATAGTCTTCCTTGGTTTTTGGACGGCTTCCAACAAAGAAGCTCGAGTCGCCTAGTAGACTTTGCACCACGTCCATATCTTTCCAATGGCCTGTAAGCAGACCTTCCTGCTGAAGTGCGTTGTACAAGTGTGCGGGATAAGCTATCGAGCCCCAAGCATTCAGTACCGAGATACCAATATCGTACATGCCTGCGCGGTAGTGGTACAGCAAGAGGCCACTAATTATGGGCGAAAGGAACAAGATACGGTATCTCTGAGAGTCTGTGACGGCCATTCCAGTTCGTTGCGCCACCCTTTTCTTGGCAAGGAAAACAGGGTCTTGGCCAAGCCAACCGATAGACTTCTCAAAATCCTGGAGAGCGCGATCGTTGGAAGCGGGCCAGTGGTCAATCTTGAGGTTTTTATGAAAAGACAGATGGAGATTGACATCGTTACGCATGGCATTGGTGTGTTTGGATAGAGTTTGGAAAACTTGCGCTGTGCCGTCTCTGATGATGTGATGAATGTCGAGAAGGATTTGCGTAGCGAAGATCAGATAGAGGGGCGTTTTGCCCGTCTTGTCAAGTTCCCTGATACCGCGAATGAACTCATCCTCAACTGGAAAGTTGGGGACAAGACGTGCCAGCGTGACAGCTTCGGTGAAGAATTCTGACGGAATAATCTGGTCCTCGTTAAACTTGGCTCGACCGTTCTTCTTTGATCGATCGCTCTTTGGGTCGTAAGTCCCATACGTGCCCTCTTTATACAAAGCACGTTGTGAGGGGATAGAATATTGACCAAACTCCGCATTATCATACTGGCGTTCAACATGGTCTTGTCCGCGACGTCGTACATCTTCTCGTTCCCGGTTGTAGGGCCCCATGCCACAAACTCTTCCTGAGTGAATCCTTCTCCAAGGGCATACACGAGAGAGATCTTTTGGCCAACAGCAGAAGCCCCGCCGTGGTCCTCAAAGATTGGGAGCACCTGTTCCATGATATTACGAGCTAGGTCAATGCCAGTGTTTGTAGCAATAGCCGCATTGGCCAGGTCAAAGAAACCAGTCTCGTAGTTTGACCATATCCATCCGATATGAGATCTGATGTTGTTTATGTCGTTGAGCATGGTTATGTACGCCACCATAGCATCGTAGATGGACTTTTGAGGCTCGGCTTCGTAGACGTTGTCGTCATCTTGTGCCTTTCCAGGTCGCACATAGTCGGGTGTATCCAAGAATTCTTGAGATGGCTCGTAAACGTCGAGTCCTTTGAAGCGGTTGCCCAAGTCCTCGAATGAGGGAGTCTCGGCGGGCATGCGAGGTCGGAGAACGCCACGGACTTGTTCCAAGACGCCCACGAAATAGTTATGAGTCTCATCAGCATCCGAGTCTGGCTTGACGCCCTGCTCTCGAATTTGAGTGCTGAATTTGGATCTCATGTAGATGACCCTATCAATGGTCTAAACGAAGGCGGCAGGGACCGAGATGAGTGGTTTAGTAGAGGCGAATATGTACTCAGCCAGAGGGATAAAGTCTTTGATGGTGATGATGTACTTGGGAGCCCTGGTAGAGGCATCATCTTGGCTGGGCTTGGCCTGCTTCTTGGCGCTCTTTCTGGCCTTGCCCTTGAGACGGCCTGTGCCCTTGGGCTGAGTGACGTTTGCCGTGAGTAGATCTGAAGGATATCCGCATTTTTTGGCAGTTGAAGCAAGCCAAGCAGCGACCGAATCGGTGTCCTCTTTGTACTGTTGGTATGTACTGCTCAGTGTAGTGGGAAGCATGTTGACGGGCTGACAGCAAGTCCAACTTGGTAGAATTATGAAGAAATGGGAGGTTTGGTGAAGTGGTTATTGAGGGGCAGTTTTTAGTGGGAGTCAAATTCTAGTACCCCTCTTCAACTGACTTTTTCGTGCAACTGTAACACAATCACAAGAGACGTATTTTACAGGAAAGCAACCAGGTTATCGAAATACCCAGCACTCAATAACTGACAAGTAAATGGCGCTAAAGGCCAGACGTATTGAATCTATAGACTTGGAAATAGGGACTTTTGCCCAGCACGAATCTTATCTATACGAGCGGCACTTAAAGCCTAATACCATCGGGACGACGAGCGAACGGATGCCGAATCTTTGTGTTTCGCGTCAACCCTTCCGTCTTGTGATGATGACCCGTTTGTTTGCCCTCTTGAGTGGTAAAAGGACCCTCTGTTGCCAGGTCCTTGATCCTTCCAAGCAAGAGCTCAACCACTCGGTATCCCGATCCTGCAGCATAGCCAGGAAGCTCATGGCCTGAAAGCTGGACCTCGTAGTAGGTCAGGCCCCGCTCATATCCCCAGTTACCAATAGTTCCAGCCTCACTGAGCCTTCCGCCGTTGTAGTCGTGGTGGAATGGCACGAAGAAGGGCTTGTCCTGGGGGTACTTCTGGAAACCCTTGTGATCGTTCCAAGTGACGTTCTGCAGGGCGAACAACGTGCCGTTGGGTGGCAGGATAAAGTCAAGACGACCAACACCGATGATGGTGTTGTTATTGTGCTCGATCACACGGCGAAGAACTCCGTTCTGGGCGGGAGCAGTGGAAGTATCGCTGCGGTTGGAATTGGGGTTGCCGAAGCCAAAGACATTGTTCTGGGTGCACTGTTCCCAGTTGGAATCTAGAGGTGCATTGAGAGCCTTCTTCACATCGGTCCGGTTGAAGTAAATCTTGGCGCCTGGCGGAGAGTAGTCGCCCTGGTTACACATATCAGAGCGGTCCGATTCACACCTGCAGCACAGAACAGAAACTTACTGGGTTGCTGATTCCGAGCTGCCCGTAAAGATGAGGGCAAGTATCGGTGATATGGTAGATGTTGAAGCAGGGGTTCACGTCGAGAGCAGCAGAAGAAGCATAGTCGAAGACGTCGCACGTGTAGTTACTCTTTGGGTTGGGGTCGTTGTATGGATCAGGAAGAACAGGGAACTTTTCCTTGGGCGGAGGGAACGTCAGGTACTTTTCGAGATACTTGTCGTACCCGCAGTGCTGATGAGTCCATCGCAGGCTGCTAAAGGCAGTCTCGTTGAGGGCGAAGAGGTTTTTCCAGTACTCGACAAAGGGGAACATGACAGCCTGTTGCTGAATAACAGCGTCGCCGAGAAGAGGGTCATTGATGGCAACGCCACCCAGCTTGTAGTAGTCGTCGTTGTTGGCCGTGATGAATGCATCCGCAATGTAAGGGATGTAGGTTCCAGCATAGGACTCTCCAGTGATGTAAGTAGTTGCGCCCTTGAGTTCGAAGGTGTCGATAAAGTTGCGCCAGAAGCCGGTGAACTGGAGACCAAGCTCCACCTCATTGGTGATGTTGGGCTTGCCTTGGCTATAGCCGACCCCTACGGGCTGTTCAATCCAGATGACGTTGGTTCTGGAGAGGTTAGTGTGATTGTATATAGACCGCATCTCAGACTTACAGGTTGGTCCAACTGTATGAGTTGGGTACGGGAGCAAGGGTGCCATCCTGCCACAAGAAAGGGCCGTTCTCGGTCAATAAGCCAGGGATGGAGCTGCAGCCGGGACCTCCATTCAACCTTTGGCAGTTAGTAGCTGTTCTTCCAGGACGCATCTCTAATCAACGTACCAGATAAGAACCTCTTTACCGGCCTCGGGGTTGGTGCTGGGGAAGAACCAGAAAAACAGCTTCCTCGTCTCATCTGGGTCTTGAGAGATGGGCAGCAAGCCAGCGTAAGATTCGCCAACGTCAAAGTTGACTTCTGGGATTTTGGTGCCATCAACGACAAATTTCTTAGACTTTTTGTTGAGAAACTTGTGCTGAGCCCGCTTGTCGACGACGGGTGCAACAGGTACACCCCCGAGGTCGTGACGCTTGAGATTGGGACGGTTTAAGCCATTGGGCGCAGCTCTGTTGAGAGCTGCCTCGGATAGAGCCCCAAAGGCTAGGAGAGTGCCGATCAGACTGAACCGCATATTGAATACGAGATGGAGGCTATCATATCAGTGCGGATCGAAATCAACGAGGCCAGTCTTGACCATATTTATAGGAGCTCAGTGCTTAAACTATAAACGAATACCGCCGGCCATCAAAGATACCTTGAAGCTGATATCCATCACGTATGACTACACGTCAATCACGCTCAATTGATAGGCTCTCACGGCTACAAGACGTCACCAGCCTTGACCGCACGGATCGGATCACGGCACCTGGTACCGTCTATCTCGGAAACAACGGCATCGTATATAATCCCGGTCGAGTTGTCCCACCACTTGTGGACTGCCTGATACAGGACAGTGTAGAGACAAAAGTTCCCCCTCGGTAAATGATCACATCTCAATAGCCCAGATACACAGAGATCTATCTCTAGAACCTTCCTATCCTGGACGTTGGCAAGGGCTGGGTTCTTTTGAGCCTCTTACTGCCTGTTGCAATGAGCCTGTTCAAGGCGTCATTGTGTCATTCCCACTACAAATTACAAAAGAACTTTGCTTGCGCTATGCTGTTATACCGCAGGGTTCTTTTGATAATCTGTGGCCGAGAACTGCTGCGAGCGGTTTTATCCACAAACTCAATAAAAAGATCGACATTCCTTCAACCTAAAGCAGTAAGCCACAGCGCCCGTCGAGATACAGACATCCAGATGCACGTTGCAGTTGCGAAAGAAATACTGACGAGGCGGCATTTTCTTACTAGTGCAAAAATATTTCAGTTACGCACCCAGGAAACAAGTCATTCAAGTCCCCGTTCACGTCACATCAGAGCGCTGCCCTCAGTCTTTACTGCACCATCACAGGCGTGCGCCATCTTTCGCATGACAGATAATAGTTCGAGAAAGAGTTCTTTTTGACAACGCCACATCTCACATCAGCTCCAACTGACAGGTTTCTAGCGTCGTCTTAGAAGTTTCCCCGAATGTGCAACTTTATAGAAAAGTGCCAATCCGTTAACTCATATGGCTTCTGCGCAGTAATTCTAGTCCAAGGTGCGCCCAACTGTTACAATTTCCTCAGTAGGCGGACTCTATCCATGATTGAGTTCACGGAGCATGGTCGGAGCATCCCGTCAAAGTTCAAGGCCTGTTCTTGTATCATATTAGCTTTACTAACCGCATGCGAGCCGGCAAGCCACTATAATAAAGTTTGAGAAATACGATGTTTCTCAGAGGCTGCCAAGATTGTGCAAGACCTGTATAACGCCTAAACGACTCTCTTACCCTGCAGCGAGCTGAGCGACTTGATTTATCTAACTCCGAGACAATGACTAGCAGTTTATCTGTAAAATAAGCGACTTCTCAGTAGCATAGACAGACAATTGCCTAAGTGAAGAGTGCTTATATTTACAGTTTATTGACGAAAATGTCTGAGTTTGCGTCTTTCACATAAAGTAAATTTACGACGGGTTGCAATATAAGCAATGGCCTACCATCGAAACTTGAATGAGAAACATTGTAACATAAAGTGGTTTCTTAATAGCTAAGCATTCGATACTTAAAATACCAAGAGTTATATATGTATATATGTCAAACAACAGCATGTCTCTCTTTCGTTTTTTATTGTTAGTAAAGCGGATACATAATCTTAATCCCCATTAAACTTCCCTCTTCAGCCTTGCCAATCATCACTTAGGCAATTTCAGCCTCAATCAGCATCTCATACTGTTGCGGGTCTGGCCAAAGCTTTACAATCTTGAATCCCGCCCCAGCCAAGAGGTCCTCCCACTGGCTCTTTGTGCGCTCCGAAGCAGACAGCAGAGACATCATCTGAACGTCCATGGTCGTTTGACTGATTCTCGCTCCTGTCGGTAGAACCACGATGTCGTAGACAAAAAGCTTCGAGTAGCCCTTGACCATAGCATCTCTGGTGTTCTGGAGGATCTCTGTGGATTCGGCATCTGGCCAGTCGTGAAGAACAGCGTGCATAAAGTACGCACGGCTCCCTGAAAAAGAATTGGTTAGTACCTATATAGTAATAGTGATGGGACTTGACATACCTTTGACGGGCTGGGGCCTGAAGAAATCATGAACCATGGCGGTGATTTTCTCATCAACCTTTGCTTTTTCGATCATCTCAGGAAGATCTTGCAGAACCAATGAGCCGGCGGGTAGGTCTGGTCGCGCATTGAGAACATTAGAGATGTCTATGCCAGTGTTGCCGCCCACATCGACAACCAGGGGCGAACCGTCGTCGAGATTGGCGCCGTCAACTAGCTTGCTGGGATCGTAGATCTTGGTCCAAGGAGTGTTCCACAATGTCCAAGCTTCCATGTGCCCCGTAAAGGCTTCATAGCACCTAGGGCTCTTTTGCAGACGCCCAAAGTAGTTGAGGCCTTCAGGGTCACTGTCTGCTAGCTAGACTAGTATAATAATATAGTTTCTTATTTTAATAAAGAATATAATTTATTTATAATTTATTTATAATTTAAACATTATATCTTAATATTTATATAATTATTAAT
>JAJJWO010000143.1:0-29852 GCA_021655895.1 Fusarium sp. NRRL 66739
TAAGCCTTATATTATAAAAACAAAGCTTATAATATAGAGCCTTCGTTTTAACATCTCTCTTAGGTGGTTATCCCTCTTTTGTATGACGAATTGCACTAAACTATATTAAGAGGTTTTCTGGTTATATAACCTTCTTAGGCCCATTCTAAGCCTTATATTATAGAAATAAAGCTTGTGACATAGAGCCTTCGTTTTAACACAGGGTGTTACATTTAATAATAACCACTAAAAGATAAAATGCTGACCACGGCAGTTAAGCACGGTAGAACTTATAAGGGAAATACGAGAACCTTATGGCATTAGTTAAACCTTATGCAAAAAGTCCTACAGGCAATTTTATCTATATAAAGAGAGGAGCACCCGCCAGTGGTTTAAGACAATTAGTTCTCTTAACTATCGGCAACACCATTACATATTGTCATTGCGTAAGGCTCTACGACATCGCCGCTCTCGTTACAATGTTTCTGCAAAACTTGTTCATTATTGTCTCGCTGGCAGTTTTAGTCTCCGGTGCAGCTATCGCTCCTGCATCCAGTCATGATGCTGAGCCCGCCAAACGGGAGCTAACTCCAAGAAATTGCTGCACTTGTACAACTTGCTCGTCAGGGCGCGTCACCCATTGTACATCCACTAGCGTGTGCGGAGGCAGATGTCTCACTGATTTCAGCTGCTCCCACCCTTCTTAAAGGGTGTTAGGACTGGCAGGGCTCTTCTACCTTCACACTCCCGATCTTTAGTGTAAGACTTGAACTCGACTTTCTTCATCAGTATGACACCAGACTGACGTGTATATGCTAAATATAGCGATATATAAGAACGTTCTTAGTTGGCAACTGTTATGTCTTTCTTGCTGTGTGACCCGACTGCATTGGCGCTGCGTCAGCAGATATAGTAATGTAGCAACGAGGATAGAAATAAGGCTCGGATACGATCATCGAGAGCATATTAGCTATGTTCGCACACGACTTCAACTAGCACCAGGTAGTAGATGTAAACGGCTTATAGTAATTGGATTCCAACTATCTATTCCAATGCTGTTTACTTTGAATGAGGAAAGAAAGGACTACAAGTAATTACAGTTTTGTTGCCTGTATACCCGGGTGACGGGATACAATGCTTTCTAGCAGACGATAGTTCAGATAGGGTTTCTTGTAGTGAGTCAGAGCTCAGAATGTTTCAGCTTAAAGCCGATCGCAATGTTAAGTGTATTGACATGTGGTATTCATCTATTCTCGTTAATCAACCGCCCATTCCTCCTCTTCATTAATCCGTCGCATTAGGTAATCATTCCTTTCATTCATTTAGGAAAATCATTAACCGTTCACTTCTCCTAAGAGACAACCTTGATGCTCTGGTGGCTACCAGAGTGATCGCCGTAGATGTACTCCCTCACAGGCTTTGTGCAAGGGTGCTCACCACCGGCGTAGTCGACGATAGAGATGCTCTTGTAGTAAGCATTGAAAGGAGCCTTGGAGAAGTCGGCAAGACCGCCAGCCCAGGCGATAGTACCGGGCTCAGCATCAGGTCGACCGCCAACCCAGGTGCCAAGCTTGATCTGCATAGGCGTCTGGGGGAACGCAGAGCCGCCCTTGGCATCAGCGTAGTTGAGGGTGCGCACGACTTGGTTGTCGATGATCCAGTTGATCAAGCTGGGCGTCCATTCGATAGAGTAGACGTGGAACTGGCCAGTTGGGTTCTGGACGGGGTGGAAAGCACCGCGGTCGTAGGTGGTCACGTCGCCTTTGCTGAAGTAGTTGGACTGGACTTGGGCGTTGTCACCACCGAGCCATTCGAAATCGATCTGCAAAGTGTTAGTGGTGGACGGTTGACGCGAGTAGCTCATGGGGAAAATACCTCATCAAGATCGTCAGATTGAAGGACGGCGCTGGTCACGATGCCTTGGCCGGGAGAAGCCTGCACCTCAATGTCGACACGGCCGAAGAAGATGTACTTTCCAGTCGCGATTGTAGGTGCTTGGCCAAGCTCTGAGATTGTGAAGACACCGCCCTTGGGACCATGTCCGATCTTTGTGGCAACATCCTCCTTGAATGCGCTGCAGGCGCCCTTTGTCCAATCGCAGTGGACAGTTTCTTTACCAAAAGCCTGGTTGGCAGGGCAGGCTGCGTTGTGTAAGTCTTTGATTTAGGAGTAACACCGAGATCGTAATACTTACTGGTTTCTAGAGGGTTACAGCTTGTGAAGGTCTGGGCTGAGACTAATACAGGCGCCACAAAGGCAAGGGCGGTAATGGCTCTGGAGAACATTCTTGGGGATGTAGTGTGACGGAGGGTAGCAGAAGTCAGCAATGCAATGCAATATAATGTAATGTAATGTAATGTAATGTACAATGACAAAATAGCCGAAATGTTAAAAGACGGGATTTCTCACGCACGTTGAAAGTAGTAGGAGGGTCGGGAGATATTTCAGTCGGCGAAGAGGGGGTTGGTTTAAATCAGTCAATTGATAGCTCCATGATCCCAGCCCTCTTCCTTTCTCAGCCTCGGTTTATATCGATCAGACGACGAGGGTCGAGTCTCGTATTCCCTACGCTTGGGTCGACTAAGCAACCAAACCAACCCAACCCCTGGTTGCCCTGTCGCAAGCCACACACCATCCTCCGACATGGAATGGATCTCCACCATCCTTGCGATCTTTGTCCACGAGCACCAATGGCACGGACGTTGGTAGGCTGATATCCCTGTCAATGGTTGGTAAAAAGACGCTTGGGGATTAACAGATGCGCGCGTAATCGTGTGAATCATCAGATGCGGTGGTCGAGAGATAGCTCCGGTAGCACAAAACTCTGCTGAGAGCAAGCGGCTGACCAGATCCGTAAGTAAAAAAGAGGTGGCACAGTGGCTCTGCCCATTGGCGTCTTGTCAGCCAACGATACGAGTTCCCGACCGTCCTTGGCCTAGGGCCTAGATCCCGGTCGGCCGGTTAGCTTCGATGCAATGGGTGAGCGGGCTGGGGAGCTTATGCGCGCAGGGACTGAGCTAAGGGTGTGTCAGCGGAGGAGCAGTTCCTGTTGCTGACGTTGAGGATCGTCTATGATCCTGGCATTATCCGTATCTTTTGGTGTTGAGAGCTCGGGAACTCAGGAGTATCGGCTATGCTACGAGGTCTAATGCCTGTTCGTAGAAGTCTGTATACGAGCTCGACCAAAGAGTGAGCGGTATTGAAGCTGGCAAACTATGACAACTTACGATGGTTCGTTCATGTGACATGTCTCTCTTCCCCTCTCTCCTCTCACTATCACCAACATTATGCAACGCCACCATCCTCGGGGATATCTAGCCCCGAGGCCTGAGCTGATGGCGATCAGTGGGGATTGCCCTGACGAAAATGCTCCAGGGCCGGGGGCAATCGAAGCCTCTGCCACCGACGGGGATAACAAACGCCAATCTCTTAGACGTTCGCAGCAGTTATAAAAAAGCAGTGTACCTTCACGGATGATATGTAAAGTTTTGATGGTGCCGAGTTCAAGAAATGATTCACTTATGTGATCGAACCAACGGCATCACTGTTATCGAGCTGTGAGGGCACAGAAGAGTCCAAGTGAGGGAAATGGTCGACATAAACATGATAAAGAAGGAGGTACAATACTACAGGGAATCCTCAGTTCAGAGATTAAAACGGATAGAAGGGTAAATGGACAGGCATAGTAACTATATTATATAGTAGGTCTCTGTAAAAGTGGCTATATAAATATAGGTCCAAACTTAAGGACATAACATTTAAAATCAAAGCTTGTTCTTAAACAAAGTACGGTATTTATCATAAAACATTTGTCTGAATTATAGCAAATATTATTTTAAAATTTTCAAGTCTGTCGGTCTTGAAGACTTGTACATCTTGCAGATCTTGAACACTCCCTTGGTAAAATTGACTGACTTGATGTCATTGATTAGTTTATCAATTGATCGATCGATCTAATGAGCTCACTGCTGCTTCACTTGAGCTTGAGCTTGAGCTTGGACAGAGTCTCCCTGCCAAGAGACCCTGAGTTCGGATCATCGGTTGCCCTTGTTGGCTAGCCATTGCAGGTGGATAGCCAAGCTCAGCTGATCTGTCAGACGGTCTGTACCCCGCTTCAGCGTGCATTATCATGAAGCCAGGGGTCCATCCATGCTGTAGGTAGGTATGCATGCATGCATCACCGCTTCAATACATAATTCAGGCTGACAATTACCTAGCACAACTTTGGTAAGGACTTTGTACGCTGATCTAAGCAGCTGCATTCTGCAATTGGCATGCGTAACGAAATACCTTCCTATTAAGCCAGTATGGCATATGCAATGGCGTAGTATCATCTGCCTGTGAAGCCTTGGCAAGGCTTACCCCAGCACGTCACACCATGATTGGCAATATTATGCAATGGCTGGCCCTCGGCAATACAGAAGTTCCGTTACAATGGCGGCCGGCTCTGGGGGATTAAGGACTACATACCTGTTACGTTACATTATAAGCAGACCGCAACTCTATGACCCCAGTCTGTGATTTTGCCCACGCCGACAAACAGAATGATTCTCACTCTAAACTCGAAAGCAGGAGAACTCTTAACAGATGGAATATAACTGAGTTGCTGCCAGCCTTTCGGTTAAAGCCAACTATTCCCACGTTTCGCGGCAAATAATTTCAGGTGAACGCCATTCCGCTCCCGGTCTTGGTCGTTGGCAAGGCAATGCGTCTTCTACCAGCCCCTCTGAATGATAATCTGGCCGCTTTCGTGCCGCATTCCGGCCTAAAAGTCAATGTTGATAAACGGAAATAATATAAATAATTAAACTTTCCGAAGTATAAATAGGTTACCATTTCAACTAGAAACTACCGCGCCTAAAATACGGGCGAGGAATGTATACGTGATACCCAAAAAGGGCCTCTACTTTAACCAACATCCAGTCGCATCACCGCCGCGTGTCCTCTTCCTGGCCCCGAAGCACGAGAGTCGTTGTACCAATAATCGTGTACAAGCTCGAACCCAGACCTTTCATAACACTTTCTAGCAGCTACAGAATCAAAACTAACAACGAGCACTAGCATCACTTTCTCCTCTCTGTTGGCGTCCACCACAAGTTGTTTTGCATATTCGATCAGCTTATTTGCTAGACCCTTGCGCCTCTCGGAGGGTGGCCCGTAGATAGCGTTGAGGACATAGGACCATTTAATACTCGGCTCAATCTGACCTAGGCTGACACTACCCGGGTCGAAATTCATCTGTTCTTCCCAGATTCTCAAGACGCTTCGAGCTTCAAAAGGACCACTTAGGACAAGTGATGCGAGCCATGGTGAGTTTAGAATGAGCAAGAGATCGTCTGCTGAGCCAGGGTTTGGATCAGAGACAATGACTGTGCTGAGAGCTTGCGGGTTTTCCAATCTTGCCTCCCATGTCTCCCTTGGGAATGCGGCCTCACGAGCATATGTGGAGCTGAAAGCTTCAGGAGATTGTTGGAGAGAGAGTAATCGAAATTCTCTGTATTGAGCGATGAGTGCGTCCCATTGTAGTTGGTCAGGCAGAGACTTGGGCAAAGTGACAGGTTTGTTTGACATGTTGGTAGAATTTGTAACATTCAAACCCAGATATTTAATCGAAAAGTGAGTTGTTCATGAGGGTTCGGGCTAAAGTGGTTGAAGAGACGGCTTACCTATATCTACATTTGAACTATGAGTCATACAGGTATGACTAAAACAAAGATTGAAGCCCAGTAATATAACTTAGCAGCAAAAGGCAGGATCAGAAGCTGTGCTAGAATTACGCTTCCCACAGTCGACTAAACATGGTACTCGTCGGCCAAGCATGTTCACGCTCAAGGACCGATAACAAATCCATAATAGCATCTCGCTCACCTGCGTCTTGAAAGTACTCTCCGCACATGGACAGTCCAACCGCTGCAGTAACCATGCCTTCTTGGTAGGATTTCTGTGACATTGCAAGACCGCATATCCCTCTCGTGGCATCCCTCAATAGCTCCTCTAGAGCCTTGTGTGCCGCTCTTCCACCGATGCCCAGCTGAAGCTTGGAGTCATGCACAGCAAGGACTATGCGCGCTAGCTCTATGTGCTGAAGAGCGAGAACCTGACACTGACTGGCTACCCAGTATTCTGGAAAATATCGCCCCTCCGCAGGGCTCCTTTCACTGTAGTAGAGAGGCACAAAGTGCGGTGGGCGCCTCTCGTCCCAGTTTCGCTGGAAAGCTTTGATGGCATCCCATTGTTGAGAGCGAGAGCGGCTGTTTTGTTGGAGATGAGAATCCGGATCATCAGGGTAGCAAAACTTGAGGACATGGGCACACCAAATGAGAACTCG
Organism: Fusarium sp. NRRL 66739; assembly: GCA_021655895.1. NCBI lineage: Eukaryota > Fungi > Ascomycota > Sordariomycetes > Hypocreales > Nectriaceae > Fusarium > Fusarium sp. NRRL 66739. The sequence goes on from JAJJWO010000143.1 coordinate 6,308, forward strand.
ATTGGTCCAGTCGTAGTCATCAGCTGCTAGTGAATCATCAAAGACGCCGTAGTTATCGACTGCAAGGATGGGAAGACGAAAGGGTCGTCGATGGTACAGAACGGACCATATCTCTTGACGGAGTGCAATGAGACAAGCCGAAAATCTCAGAGAAGAGAGGGATGTTGCATAGATGTCTGAGCCACGTGGAGGTTGAAGGATGAGGTGCAGGAGTCCATCTGTATCGTTTTGAGATGCTTGGAACACTGCGCGGACTGCGATCGAAAAAGTCTCATTATCAGTGCCCGTGAAATGTGCTCGAAAATGTCAGCAATATCCACGAGAAGCTATATGATTACCTACTATCTACTTGCTCATGGTACCTGAGGATTGTGATAGCAACAAGAGCATCGTCACTGCATGAGTTGATGGGGTCTTCTGAGACATCCATGAGATGCGATATGCACTTGTTGTGGTAGTGGATGGCCGATTCCATGTTCAGATCTGGAAGGCTTACACCGTCGTATTCGATCACTCCATCGGGGTTCCGGATAGACCAGATGCGGGTGAGGAATCGTGCGGAAGCAGTACACATGGCGTTGAGAAGAATGGGATTGTGCATTGCACGAAGTGGAATGACCGAGACATAGTGATGGTCCCTGTCGCTGGTGTCGAACTGTACAAAATGTTAGAGTGAGTATTGGCAGAGTATATTGCTAAGAGTCGGACTTACAGCTCTAGCCAACTTGTCTACGAAACAACGGACTAGAGACGCCTCTTCAACGCTCAGAATCTGTGGTGGATTTCGATTCCTTAGTAGCGACGTGGTATTCGGAGATTCGGGGTTAACAAGTAAAGATATAGGGTTACTGGTGTAAAAAGAAGCGTCATTATAAGGGCTGTAAGATGATGTGGTGTCGGTGTTTGAGGTCTCCAAAAATGGCGCAGGACCTTTGTCGGGAGATGAGTGTTGCCACCGAGGACTAAATACAGCTGCTGATGAGGCGGGTTCGAAATGGTTTATGGATTGTATCGGTTCTGAAGACAAACTCGAAAGCCCAGCATGGGAGTTGCTTGGTTCATGAAAGGAAATGCGAGCTTCATCTGCCCTAGTCTCGGCGAATGAGTTATCCTGTTCACCAGGGCTCCTTTGATTAACCCCAGACCTTGGTCGTAAGGCGGGGGTAGCAAAAGACAGGCAACCTTGCTGCGGTTCATCTTCAGCCAGACAAATCTCTGGAGCGGAGCGAGTGCCACTTGAAGCGGTGTTTGTCTCATCGATAAAGCTGATTGCGTCTCCCTGGTCTGTAAGTTACTGTCAGTTGTGAACGACACAAGCTAGAAGGGCAAACATACTTTGGTCTCCTGTTCGAAGCCACGTTTGGTTACGATCGAACTTGAACGTGCTTCCAGTAGTGATGAGTCTTTTGATGCGAAATCTCCTGAAACGGGCGCAGTTGGTTGACGTCTTTTTGCAGTTGGCGCAAGGAGTGTCTCTGTCACCTAGAACTTGTGTGAGATAGATTTCTGGTGTAGTTCGGCTACACGAATACATTTGAGATGCTTTTCTGCCATCGAGTTAGCATTGTCTTTGTGCCTTGGTCTCAAAAGCCATCGCAAACCTTTACATTGATCACAAGGGCTGGTTCGCTTCTTGGACGACGGTGCCATGGTAACTTAACTAGATTCTGTTTGTGTAAAACGCGAGAACATCAACGTTAGATAGGGAATATTCCGCCGAGTCTGAGATAAGAGTATGAATTCGGCGAGTTTACCGCAGACAAGGATCAGTCAGAGAGTAAATATGAGTTGTTGCTTTCCCCGCATTATCAAGCACCCAATCTTCGCCCTCTCGTAGACTAGATATTGAAACTAACGAAGTCAGGCTAACGTTTCCCATGATACCTAACTTAGTTAATAAGCTACGTCACTTTGATTTGTTTTATTGGATTTCCACTTGTGATTTGAATGCTTGTCACCACTATTCTCTGTAAGGGGGGTTATGTGTGGGCGGAGCCAACTCATTTTGAATGAACTCCTTTTCAAAGAATCGCATAAACAATCACAAGTTTCATTTCCAACAAATTCATCTAGCTATACAGAAATTGAAATCAAGATAAGCAGTACAGTATTCAATAGCTATGCTTAACCTCAGCATGCTCAGAGCTATAAACCCGACCACCCCAAACGTCTCTACGGACACGCTCGTGGATGGCTTCTTCTCCAGCAACAGCGTGGTCTCCGAACAACTCGGAAATCTGTTCGAGCGACTTCTTGGCCGTCTCTGGAACAAGAAAGAAAGAGAAGATGGAAGCAAGTGCGCAGAAAATGCCAAAGAAGAGGTATGTTCCCCAGCCAATCTTGATAATCATCTCTGGAACAACGACACCAATGATGAAATTGGCCAGCCAGACCATGGCAGTGGCTGCTCCAACACCCTTGGCTCGGCGGGAGCTGGGGAATACCTCGGCTGGTAGGGTCCAGGCAAGAGGGCCATAGGAGCATGCGAAGCACAGGACATAGATATCTGAGACTATTAGTAACTCTTGGCTTCGAGAGGCCCGAGGGCTTACAGATAAGAGCAACACCGAGCCAGCCCATTCCTGGGTTTGTCACCCACTTTCCGTCATACTTGCCCACGACTCCAGCCATGATAAGATGGGGGATAGCCATGGCAGCACCACCGAAGATGGCCAACTTGCGACGGCCCATCTTGTCAAGGTAGAGGAAGGTAGGGATGCCGGCAACCTGTGAAAAGGTCTTGTTAGGGAACGGGCAGTGAAAAGCTTGAAGTGTTTACTCACTAGTTGACAAATATTGACCATTCCGGCCAGAATCAGCGCCATGTTATCATCCTGCCCAAGAGCTTTGAAGAAGGTTGGGGCATAGTACACTGATGCCGTTAGTAACTATTCATGGCATAAAATCTTTTGAGTTTTCATACCGAAAGCATTGATTCCAGAAAACTGCTGGAAAAATGGAATTCCAAGCGCAACAGCAGTACGCTTGAGACATCTAGGTCGGAACAGATCCATCCACTGGTTCAGCTCCAGCATGATACCACTTCTGTTGGGATGCTCGAGGGCAAGGATTTCCTGCTGAAAGCGGACTTCGGTAAGTATCCCCTTCCACTCAGCCTGGACGCGGTCGTCTGTTGTAGGTACTCGGCGCAGCTTGGAGAGGGCGTGGAGAGAGTCGTCATCTCGCTGGCGCATGACCAGCCAGCGGGGAGAGTACGGGAAGAAATGAATGCCGAGACCGACCAGGAGAGCAGGAGGCTATTGCAAAGTCAGATTACTGGACAACCGTGGTTGGGGGCATACAACACACCATCTGGAGAAGAAACGGGAGTCGAAAAGACCACTCGCCAGCCATATCCTTTGTGCCGTAAGTTATCCAGTACGAAATAATGGCACCAATGACAATTCTGCGGTACATCAGTTTCACTGAACGCTCGTGAGCTAATGGGTTGACGGAACTTACGACAAAGCCTCGAGAACAAGGAGAGATCCTCGTAGGTTTGGAGGAGAGATCTCCGAGATGTACAGAGGCGCGCCCATAGCCAAACTGCCAACGCCAATTCCACCAATGGCTCGACCAGCAACGAGAGTACCATAATTGTGAGCAGCGGTTTGAATGATGGCACCGATAGTGAAGAATCCAGTAGCGACAGTCATAGCCCACTTTCGTGAGATGCGATCGGCCAGGTATGGGAGGAAAAGACATCCCATGAAGGCGCCGAGCTCGAGCATTCCGGTCATGAAACCAACGTTGAAACCATACTGAGGGTGGCCTGGAGCGGTTTCTGGGAACTGACTGTGGAACTGGTCCATGGTCAGGATGATGCTGATAACGCCTTGGTCTAGTTGATGGTCAGTTCTGATCGAGGCGATTGTGGAAACCCGAGACTTACCATAGCCAAAGGAGAAACCCCCGAGAGAGGCCAAGGTGGCAGCGCCCAAGACATATGGAGATCGTAGGATACCGCTCAAGCCATTGCTATCATACTCGATGATAGTCTCAGCCTGAGCTGTGGGATCAGCCTCTTCGACATGGCTGGGCGGGTTGCTGAGAGACTCTTTGGACATGGCGGATGTTCCAATAGCAAGTGAACAACAGAGTAGAAGATGAAGTTGCTTGCTGAGCTGGTGATGGACTGACAACTCCAACTCGAAGAGATGTCAAGTCTTTATACCTGTTGAAGCATGATGCAGAGCACAAGCCTGCCACACCAAAGTGACAACCCCATGGGGAAGACCATTAGATTGACTCGTCTCGATCTAGCTCCGGAGAGAACGTTGAAATCTACCCCACCCCCAGAATCGCCGGTAGACGTTGTCTTGAGAATTAACATTTAGTCTATCGACGCCTGTCACCGGTTTTGCAGCGTGTTCGGCGAAATACTTCCCTTTTGAGCAGCGGTCGTGGCAACTCACAAAGCCGCATAATGGAGGGCAAATGACGTTCGTATGATTGGGCATCGATATTTCTAGGTTGAAACTAAGAGATCGACGTGAATGGCCTAGACTGGCCGAGCAAATCGGAGGACTGCCCCGTAGCAAGCTACTGGTAAATACTTATCCATCTTGAATAACTACGTCTCACGAGTTTCGACAAGGATACCCTCTTACCATAAACAACTAAAAGCAAAGCATGGGTCAAATGGCCCAGACGCAACAGCCCATGTGAAAGGGGTTATGAGAGCTTGGAAAAGGCAGGAATATCAAGTCTTATAGGTTCGAAAAGCATATGAATTTGAGAAACAATATTGATCATTGATTAAGGACAAAAGATTCATCCACGAGGTACTTCAACTGACAAGAATCGAACACTCAGTCCGCGCCTTTGATTTAATTAGTTCCTTGCAAGCTATAAAGCAACTAAACAATATTCATTCTAGCAACTAAAAACATAAAAGGTCCAATATGATATGAGATTTCATGACCATCCAACTAGAAGCTTATTCCAATTTTCGTCGCCAGATCTTGATCGGCAAAGCTCCCAAGATCATATTGAAGGCCTCAAATCTAGGAACAACATAATCTGGCGACGGAAGAGCAAAGTCATAGCGATGCACCAGAGACGCCAAGAGCATGATTTGTTCGAGATAGGAAATATTCCGCCCAAGACACCCACGAGAGCCAGTAGAGAAAGGAACAAAGTTGGGTTCCATTCGCCTCCGCTCGTCAGGATCCATCCAACGGTTTGGATTAAACGTCTCAGGGTCCGGAAAGACCTTGGGATCACGGTGAGCGGCGTAGATGGTCATATTGACGCTGGTGTCGCCAGGAATCCATTCTTCGAGGATGTTGAGTCCCTCCTTTGGAGTTCGGCGGGGAAGACCGGCTGATGTAGGAGGGATAACACGCAGACTCTCGTCGATAACAGCGCGTAAGAAGGGGAGATCTTTGACCTTGTCGTACGGTGCGATGACTTCGTGGGGTTCCAAGACACCATCGAGTTCTTTGCGAAGCTGGTCCAAGTATTGAGGATGCTTCAAAAGCAAGTCGAGATGATGCGTCAAAGCAATGCCAGTTGTGTCAAATCCAGCGTTAAGAAGGGCACTGATCTCGGCCACAATCTCACCCCATTCAAGGTTGTTCGGCTCGCCTGTCTTGTCCTCCATCATACAAGAGAAGAAGTCGTCAAGCTTCTCGCCCTTCTGGTATCTTCGAAGCCGCTCGGCAATCTGGTGGTAGACGACATCATCCCAGGGTTCTGCCTTCTTCCACTGCTGCTTGTACTTGCAGGGGATGACCTTTGTGAGCCATTGGACCCAAGGCCAAAGAGTGTAGTCCCAGACCAAGACAGACTGTGCAAGGACCAATTGGTTCATGGCTCGGCGGTAATGGGCTTGATACGTGCTCCCGTCGCGTTTCTCAGCCAGAACCTCATCGGTGCCGGTGTCGAGGAGGTTCATTTGTGCGGATACAGCGATGTAGTTGATTGCCTCGATAGTCCAAAGATTGACCCAGTGATTGAAATCAACAGTGATATCCTTTGAGTCAGGAATTGTGTCTTTGAGCGGCTCGGTGCATTTTTCGTCAAGGGCTTTGAAAAGACGCTCTGCAGTGTATGCCACCTTGTACTCCCACTTTTCGAGGTTCTTGATAGCAAAGGCAGCGGACAAGAGACGTCGCTTGCGGGCATGGTCGGGCTTATCGACAACGTCAAACAAGTGACGGTGAGAACCAGAAAGGATGCTGTAGTTTTCGTCTTTGACACATTTTGTGTTATGGCCGTAAATATCTTTAATGGCACGTGTGTCACAGAAAGAAAGCGAGTTGGGTCCGATTCTCAAAATGGGCTCGCCTCTCTCCTTGTGTGCCTGGTAGAGCGCCTTGGAGCGGAAGCCTTGAGAAGCGGTATGGCAGTGCGAAAAGTCGGTGATGCCTGAGAAGAGTTTGTGGTTGGGATATCTTCTGAGTCCTTTGGGGTCCCAGAAGTAAAGGGCGATAGGTTTGATGATGAGGTAGGTAAACGCCGTTAGCACAACGGCGGCGAGGGCTGCGTATCCGAGCATGGTGAAGAAGCAGGAAACAAAGAAAGGCAGCAGGGACAAGGGCAAATGAACCTAGGTTGGCTTGAAAGAGTAGTCAAAGTCTTTTATACTATATAATTAGAATAAAACAAGTGTGGTTGGCATGTGAGCTTTCATCCTCAACTACGAATGAGTATGATGGGTTATACGACATCCCCCGTAGGGTAAAACACGGGGAATATTGCCAAATCAAGTAAATATTCGCCCAAGTCTGGGCTGAAATCCTCGTTGTTTTTAAGCAAGAGTCTCTTTTTCCAGCATAGTTTATGGCAGTTAATCGGCGATTGTGGTGTTGTAGCTTCACCCCACACACTCATCCGGCGAAATATGTCCTTTCAAGTCATGACAAGTCACCGCTAGTGGGCAAGTCGGCGAAATATTGCCTCTTTGGAAATAGAGATATTCTTTGTGCCAAATCGACTCTATGCCATTGAGGTATGTAGTGGTACCTGTTGTATATATCAATCTCTCTCAACTACCACCATCGACAACTTCTTCTCATATCTCACCACTACCATGGCCGCATTCAAGAGCAACAGCACCCAAGCCATGGCAGACGCACTTGAGGCAATCACCACTCGTCTTAGCCCTGATGACTATCTTCTTCCTCTAATCATCTTGGGTTCTGCCTTTGTGTTCAACCGTGGCAGCATTCTTCCCAAGAAGGACCCTCTCCAGTACATATGGTTCGAGCGGCCACAAGTTACATCAGGTACAGGACTCGAAGCCCAGAAGCCGTCACGCAATATTGCAGACCTCGTAGCCAAGACCAATGCCGACTTGATAGTCTTCTGGGGCTCTCAGTCTGGTACCGCTGAAGGCTTCGCTCATCGCTTAGCACGCGAGAGCCATCAACGCTACAAACTCAACGCGGTTGTGGCTGACTTGGCTGATTATGACGCCGAGTCACTTGCTGCTATTCCTAACCACACTCTTGCAGTCTTTATCATGTCGACATATGGAGAAGGAGACCCAAGTGATAACGCTCAAGAGTTTATCACCTGGTCTCGTTCTAAACCAAACATCAGCCTCGGTGACTTGAAGTTCGCGGGTTTCGGATGCGGCAACTCCAATCATCGATATTTCAACAAGACAATCGATGAAACTGTTTCCACGCTGCTCAAGCTAGGTGCTATACCAGTTATACCCACTGGCAAAGGCAACGAAGCAACTCGAACGACCGAGGAAGACTTTGTCGAGTGGAAAGAGCGCCTCTTCTCTTTCCTGGCAACAGAACGTGGTCTTGATGAAGTGGAAGCAAGCTATGAGCCTGAGGTTGAAGTAGTCGAGGGAGAATGCATTCCTCCAAGCGAACTATACATTGGAACGCCCTTTCACAAAGGAACCGCCAGACCGACGGCGACCGATATGGTACCCGTCCCTGTGATTGCACGGACAGAACTGGCCAGTTACTCCGAGCAGAGCCGATCTTGCATCGAGGTCGTTGTCGACTTGACTCCTCACGCTCATGTCAAGTACAAAACCGGTGATCACATCGCAGTCTGGCCTGAAAACGACCCAAAAGAAGTGTGGTCTCTCATCAGTATACTAGGATTAAAAGACAAGCGCTCAAAGTCCATTCGAATCAATTCAGCTGCTGGCTATGACGAGCCAAAGGTCCCGGCAACAACAACGATTGAGTCTCTCTTTCGTCACTATCTGGATATCTCTAGCCCTGTTCCGAGAGAGACTATCTTGGCCGTGGCTCGTATGGCCACTAGTGACACGGTCAAGAAGGGACTCAAGTCTATTGGAAAGGACAGAGAAACCTATGCCGACTTTCTCAAGTCTGACTATCTCACATTTTCTCGACTCCTTGCTCTTGGAAGTAGCATGGATCCCGATACATCTTGGAGTAAACTTCTTCTTTCATTCGTCATCGACATGCTACCTAGCATGCAGCCTCGTCTATACTCCATCTCAAGCTCAAGGATCATTTCTCCCCGTCACGTCAGCTTGACAGTCTCGGTCAAACCAGGCCTCATACACGGCAAGCCAGACATCTACATTTCAGGAGTCACTAGTTCATTCCTTGCCAACGCCCGTGCAAGTGAACTTGCGCTTGAGCCTCGATCAATCTTGTATGTGCAAATTCGAGAATCCACCTTCAAACTCCCCATCACTGGGAAGACTCCGCTGGTGATGGTTGCCGCTGGAACAGGCATTGCACCATTCCGAGCGTTTGTTCAAGAGAGAGCTCGCCTTGCATCAGTCGGAAAGGACGTCGGCGAGATGATTCTCTTCTTTGGCTGCCAGAACGAGGCAGACTACCTGTACTCAACCGAGTTCCACGAGCTAGGCTGTGGTCCTCTTGCTGGAAAATTGGAGATTGTCACCGCTTTTTCTCGGACCAGCGGCAGCAAAGTCTATGTTCAGAATAGAGTACAACAGCGAAGCGACCATGTCTTGAGGCTTCTGTGTGATCAAGATGCGGCGTTCTATGTCTGTGGTGCTGCTACTATGGCGAAGGAAGTTGGAAATACTCTATCTCAAGCTTTGAAGGATAGAAAGGGCTGGTCTGACGCAGAGATTGAAAGCTGGCGTAGTGAACGAAAGAAGAACAAACGATGGTTTGAGGATGTTTGGAGTTGAAACAAATATTAGATTGCTAGTCTACCATATTTCCCATTCTTGATCTCCAATAGCACAGAGTCGGTTAAACAACTGATCTCTACGAGCCATGGCCGTGATCAGCGTAGATTTTCCTTCGCTGTCGATAATTTCTAAACCATCCACAATCTCGTCCTCAAGGGCCCATCCCGCAAGAAGCTTGGCCTTTGTGCCGTAGCCAGAATACTTGTTGAGCGTCGTGATATCCGAGACAGGTATAACCCATTTAGGTTGGACCGCTTGGTAATTCAGACCATCCCGATTGCCCACTGACGATTTCTCACAGAAGCAAAGACAGGGGGAAACGGAGTCTGTGGTGAGATACGCAAACCCTCGCTCTCCGCGGTATCGACATGTAAACTCGACAGGGCCTGCAATGGGCGGATTCTCTCTCGAGGCCGCAGCACCGACGCGATTCTTTGCCGACACGGAACCCGTCTTGGCTCGCATCCTGTCGACAGTTATAACCGTCTTGGCAGCTGCTTGAGCAACGGGTCTGACCATGCTGAGGAGCTTGCTGCGTTTCTTGCCATCACTGCCAGTTTTGCAGGATTCATGGTCGTAGCCGCCAGACCATTGCGTCTTGAGTTCATCCTTGCTGGCCGCTTCTTGAATTTCTTGTGGGCTTGCACCTAATGGAGTGTCGCTGTTCGCTGCGTGGAGAACATCGTCGTCAAGCGAGTGAGGCTCATGTGGTGGACCTTTTGGTTCGGGTGGTGGTGGAAGAGGAGCCTCATTCCGCTCTCCTTGGCGTAGTAGAGTGATGGTTAGCTGAGAGTCCGTAGGCACACCTCTAAACATGAACCTATCGAATATGTAAGTGAATTTTCGTTGGCGTGTTGTGATATAGGGTCTCTTACTTTGCGAAACAAAGGTGAAACCATTTATACGTCTTGCCAAGGAAGACAGTCCCAAAGAACCAAATCCCGACTCCAAAGGTAGTGAGTCTGTATATAGCGTAAAATGAAATGGATATTGAAATTAGTATCGTGGGAAGGAAGAGGCCAATAATACGGTACCGCCCTACATTTTTGGGAAAGGGGACGGTAGGGTTGAGTAAACTGTTCGTTAGTTACACCTCTCCTTTTCCAGGGGTTACGTACTTTGCACAACGCTCCCAAGCGTCACAAATACGACTCGTCCAATGCATAAGGGGCCTCATCTGGCTCCACATGATTTCCTGCATGGGAGACTTCGTCTTATCCCAGGAAGGCTTGTCTATCCCTGCAGCCTTGTCCTTTGCCGTAGCTATCCTGGTAGCCATTGTATGCGGATGCGGTAGCTTTTCCACCCCCCCTCCGCCCTTCTGAGATTCATCGTGTTGAGGATCTTTGTCGACAAATATGTTGATGGATAGAGCTACGATGCCGGTTGCGAAATTGCTGGCTTCTTTCTCTAGGGCCTCGCCTTTCATGTTCTCGGGTGCTCCTGTGGCAGAGTCGACGGTACTTAGCATGCCTGCTGGTGGCTTCATCAGAGTACCGCGCCAGTAGTGAACCATTGAAGGTGGACAAGGCGGAAATAACATGTGCCGTGTCTTTGGTGAAAGGAGCAAGGTCATCACAGCTGCTAAGATGGTGGCCATGAGGTAGTCGAAGTACCAAGAAGTGAAGTACACCTTCAATATTAGCCACAAATTTCTAACAGACGCTTTAAGAGCTTACAAGGCAAAATGCCGCTGTTCTTCTAGGCTCGCGCCAAGACTGGAGTCTCGAGACATGTTGCAGGAAAACCAGTAACCCAAAAAGCTGGAGTTGAGTTAGTAGGCTTAGAGTACACGAAGGTCAGTAGCTTAGCATACTACTCCCATATAAAATCTTTCGAGCTGCGCCCTCAGCTTATTCGGCGAGAACTGCTCCTCTTTAGAGACGTTGAAATCCAACTCTCCCTTTGGATGGCTTGGCACATGTTTGAGGTGAAAGATTCGCTATCTGGCGTCAGTATCCTGTACCAGTGAGTGGTTTGTTCTAACCTACCTTGTTAAATCTTCGTACAAGAAGCCAATAATCCTCATTCTTTATATCATCGATAGCATAGTCGTCTGACGGCTGTTGACCCGCGTCCCATCCAAGATCTGTTATCTCGAGAGTAGAAGAATGGTCTGTTTCATGCTCGACACGGGTGTAAAGAGTTGGGCTATTATTTTCACCACGGTCGAGGTTGGCGGCTATTTGCCTCGTCTGGAGCTGGTCATGTTCCATCACGTACAAGACATTGGTTCATTTCGTATGTTTAAAACTGAAAATAGAATAGAACGCAGTATACGGGGCATCATTTCAATAGCCAAGACGGTGATACTAATGATGTCAGGACAAACGCGTCATAGTGTCCCAAGCTAGTGGCGTGGTTACACCACGATAGTCTCCCTGGGAAAACAGATGGCAGTCAGGACCTTTGTCTCCGTTGAAACTGCTATAAGCTTGTTTTCAAGCAATTGTTGGTGGTGAGAGCTGACGAATGAGCTTGTTTGGCCATCATGTCGGCGCTGGTTGGTCTTAAAAAGCCACGTTTTGAGGCTGCATCACCACCAAAGCATTCTTTGCAATTGTCAATCATAAATTGCAAATAAACATGTCACCATGACACTTTATTTTGACAAACACTCTTATTAAATTGCATACTAACCCTTCTCTACAGCACCAGCCCTCTCTAGCGCCCGTTTCCCAGCCTCGATCAATTCCCCATTCGTGAGAGTGTCCTTGCTGAACCCATTTACCGCCTGATCAACCAGCGCTGCCGCAAACTCAGCCCGATCAATACAAGGGAGTCCAACGACAGTTTGCATAAACATTCTGGACGCTCTCTTGACGACGCCCATGTCGGACTCGTTGATCAAGCCAGGCTTGGCTACGCAGGCCTGCATTCTCCCGTCCGACAGCTTTGCGCGCTCGAGAATCTGCTTTTCTACCTGGCCCTAGACGTCCTGTTAGCTTCAGCAGAGCCCCTGGAGGATAGGAACACATACGCGCATCAGGCAGTAGTCGCCAAGCAGCCATGGCTTCTTGTTGGGGTCTCTCTCGGCGTTGGAGCCGCTGATGTACATGAAGCGCACGGGTTGCGATTTACCGTCGCGCGAAAGCTTTGCAAAAGCATCCGCTGCGGACAAGGCATAGTCGGAGCAGGTTGTACGGACTTGGTCCCAGGTGTATGTCTTTGACTTGGCTGGCGTGACTGCGATGAGCCTGCTTTGCGTTAGATTGTGCCCGTTTGTTGGTGTTGAAGTGTCAATACCATATGCAAGCATCCGCGTCGGCAATCTCATCCTTCACATTCTGCGGATAGCTGCTGAAGTCGGAGCAAACGACGGGCTTGAATTTGAGCTGCGCGGCTGGTGACTCCAAGTCTTGTGGGAGGCTGGTTTCGCGGCGTGCTAGAGCGACGACTGAGGTGATGTCGCGGTGTCGCAGCGCCTGGCGCAGGACTTCTGTACCTACGAAACCTGTCGAGCCGCCTATAACGATCTTCATGATGGCGATGAGTATCACGTTTTGGTCGTACAGAGCATGAAGCGTAAGCTGACTCCCTCTGTATATAGAGGCCAGCGCTTGATGCTGACGTCGTAAGGCCGTAGCCGAGAGCGGCCCGAAGCTTACTTTGAGTGCCTACATTAGGTAGCTATTAGCTCATTGCCAGAACCGGAGGCGGGTGGCTTTTAGATCTCCGGAGGCCGGGTATGAGGCGCCGGATGCGGTATTGAGGGGGGATAGACATTCCATTCTGCCAAGCATGATTCTCGATCGATTCAGGGTCCAAGTCCACGACTAAGCCTTGTCAATTGAACTATCGCATTGTGGCTTTATGGAGGCAATAAGACCATTGCTAGTCTGGAGATACCAACACACTCTAGACACTGAGCGACCATCATGAGAGACATATTGAACACCACCACAGATCATCACAAGAGCAGCGAGTCTGCCTTGTGCTTGCTCATGGTGTGGTCATTTCAGCTGCGCGCTTCAATTCCGCTGCATGTCCCCCGCCCTCTCAGCGCCTGCATACAGTGAGATCGACATCTCCCTGAGTGGCATCTGAGAACATGAGCAGCAAGTAACTTGTCTGCTTCTTCTCTCTTCATCATGTAGCTATTTTCTTGAATTCTGTTGCGCAAAATGCCCTCTATCCCGGCCTTTCTCTCGCGCTCAGTCCCCCAAGCATCAAGCTCAAGCAGCGGCGCGCACATCACCGATGCCCCTCCAATTCCCAGCACAAGCATCGGCCCAGCAGCTCAACACCTCCAAAATGAGCTTCTCAATATATACTGGCAGGGCGTAGAGCGAGAGCTTCCCTATTTGCTACTCACATTTCGCCGCTGGCAATCGCGTCCAGAATCGTCGGGTCTGCTCCCAGACGAAGAGGATCATCATATTCACGGCTACGACACCTTTCTCGATCAGGTCAGCGATACTTCGCGTCAATTCCACGAGCGAAATAAAAAGAATCGGTTTTCAAAAAATGCAAAGGAACCTTCCAAGAAGGACTCTCAAGCGCCGCCGTCGTACGATCAAGTTCTACAAGGGCGCGGCTGGGACATTTTTGCAGACATGAAAAGCCAGCGCATCAAAGGATCAATTCGGACATGGCTCAATGAGCGCAAACTATTGGACCCGGCGAGAAGGAGGGCTCGCATGATTCTTCAGTCAGCGCAATTCCTTGATATTGACAAGATCATCGAGTATCGAGAACCGGAAGAGGCGCTGTCGTTCTGGAAGAGGCCAGCTTCAGCACAGATCAGAGTCTCGTGCTACGATGACCTGAACCAACCTGTGTTTGTCCCACAGCGATGCTCCGAATGTAGGTCCATCATTCGAGGCTGCATGTTCCAGGATGTTAGCAACGACGGCGTCATTATCTGTGAGAGCTGCTATCGGGCGAAGCACTACGGCCAGACACGCTTCTTCAAACAACACAAGCATTGCTGTTTGCCAGATGCTTTGACACCGGAGATCAGTCGTAAGCTCTGCTACTGCGGCACCGTTCGTCGACGCGATAATGACGGGAGGATCAGATCACTGTGGCCCGTTGATCCCGAGCTCGATGCTGGTCATCACATCAAAGGCGGGCTGGGTCGTGTAGGTTGTGGCCTATACACGGTCACCGATCTCTTCGCCGAAGCCAAATACGCGTCTACACGGTTCAAACTCGGCAAACATGACAGCCTGCTCGAATTGAGGAAAAGGGATCCTGCTGGCCGAGAGATGCCGAGACCTGCTGGGATACCGAAGAAGCAGCCGAGTAGATTGGGACACCTGAACGAGACGTCTCTTCCAGAGTATGGCTACTCGTACGGGTTCAGTACCAAATCTCCAGAGGACATTCCAATCTATCTACGCTCGACGACAGAGACGTATCCGTATGGAAATGTACACATGGCTCTTCGCTTCGGTCCTCTCATCATCGAGAATGGTGTCGCAAATACCATGGGCGGTGTTCTCATCACCAGCAGAGATCCGCCCTCCTTACAAGTTCTTAGCGACCCTCCAGACAACATCACCAATTGTCTGCTTCTCACAGGCGAGACAGACCGCATGCTATACCTGCAAAACAGACCGCGCCACCCAAAGCGCTACAAGGCCTTCATGAAGCAAGTCGTCGGCGGTGCCTTTTGCAGCTTCTTTGAGTCTGACATCGAAGACGAGCTCATTGATGCGTTTATGCATGAAAGCGACTGTCTAGATGAAGATGGCATGACCTTTGCGGAACAAGAGGCGCTACTTGAACAAAGCACAAGACGCTTGCTTTCTTATGTCAAAGAGTACCTCGCCTCGAGAGTGGAGGCGTATATATCGAGTATTGCCTCTCGTCTTCTCGACCCAGAGGTTCAGCTACGATGGCACTATCGAGTGAATAATTGCCAGTCGTTTTGCGACAAATTGATCGACCGGGAACTCTTTGGACCTCTATTCTATGTCCCAGCATCTAATGACCAGCCAAACCCACTCTACTTGATGAGTTTCGTGTGTCGGCCTGGCTCATATGTCCAGACAAGGGCTCTGTCCAAGTTCGACGTTCCCAATGGCCTTACAGAGGAATACCTTCTCAAGTTCCGATACGGGCGCCACGATGATTCCGACATTATTGACACGCTTGCTGAATACTGGTATGACTGGGGTGGCTTCGAAGGCCCCGTCTATCCGTATCAAGACGTTTTCCCATGGGACTGCACAGAAGCCTATGATCGATACCCGGGGAACTGCGGCGATTGCAACATCTCCAAGCATGTGCTAGCTTTCCCCTTTGACTCTTGGTCCATCGCGTCTCTGCATCTTGCTCGAGGGCGACAGCTGTATCCTCCCAGCGCAACGCCCGCAAGGAGCACTTCAGAAGAGAAGAGACGGACTACAGGTACAGGTCTCATGGCAGACGCAGACTGGTTCAAGAACCGTCTCACCGTTTTACTCGGCCAAGACGCTCTTTTAACAGCCGCAGTCGCAATGGCAAGCTGCCCCCAGTTCCAAGAGTCCACAACATGGCTGCATAGCCACCAAGACGAGACCATGGACAGGTTAAAGCTGGGTGGTATACACCGCGCACAACCTTTCAGTCACCACTTTGAGAAAGGAGCGTATCACCAATACTTTGTGGCCGACTGGGCGTTTCTGGCAAAGCCATTGCGACTTGTCGAGTATGAGAAGTTGAGAGACTGGAGAGCGGTTAAACCGGATGTTGGAGCTACGAAGCCTGATCAAGACGGCGGAGGAGGAGGAGGCTGTGGCTCGGGTGCGTTTGCTTGTGGTGCTGCGGCGGCGGGATGTGCTGTTGGGAGCCCGGGTATGGCTGGTGATAGTTGTGGGAGTGGCTGTGTTTCGAGCTGTTCGGGAGATGGAGGAGATGGAGATGGTGATGGTGGCTGCGGAGGTTGTGGTGGGTAGTCTTTGACAGCTTCAATATACTATCTGTTCATATCTACCAATACTTCAATACATATGATGTCCCGCCCAGTGGCATTCATGTCGCCCTTTGCCGCAAAACCACCACCTTGGCTGCCTCCTCGACAACGACGTCAAACAGATAGCACAGTCAATGTTCCTCGGCAGCGTCCTGCTCAAGTAAAACTCATCCCTCGCCTCTTTCATCGCAGTGATAGTCTTTCCATCCAAAGCCGCACAATATCTGCACAAGTAATCACCGCCCTCCTCCCATTGTGGTTGCTGGGACTGACAGCAGTTGATGTGCTGCATCTCAAGATCCTGCATATTCCACTTTGCGTGGAACGGCGCAGCTCCTCCTGGGGCGGAGAGGATGTAGCATAATGTGCAAACTGCATAGCAGTGCATGAAGTGATCTCTGATGCGAGAAGATTGGATTCTTCTTGTTTCAACTTTGCAGTCGTCGCAAATCACCCGCTCGCATGCCCAGCACTCGCGCTTTCGTCCGTCCAAGCAAGATGAGGCGCAGAGCGACTCTACTCTATCTCGACGGGAGCATGGCTCCATTGAAGGGTAGAATATTGCCGTGCGCGTCAACTTTGAGGCCAGCGAGAGATTGACGAGATCGTCGTAGTGAAGCTGGTGGGCGATACGCTTCACGATCTGATCATCTCCCAGTATCGTTGCCAGCATCTTCTCCCGGCTTTGAGGTGTATGCGACAGCAGCTGTCTCATATCATGCGGCCACCTCTTGACCAGTTGTTCTCCCCGTCGCGGTATGAGGAACCTTCTGATGATGATTGCCGGTACACTGACACTTCGTGGGAAGGAAGCAATAGGAAAGATGAGAGCATCTTGTGAGGCAAAGAGAAGGCTACCCAGTGGTTAGCACATATCAAACAGGGCTGTTGGAACAGGACTCACATGACAAACATGCGCATAATCTTGCCCAAGCTCCCTCCGAACGTCCAGTCACTTGTGCCAGTAGGGATAGGATATCTGCATGCATCCACGATCAAGAACAAGACAATAGCCAAGTCGACACACAAGATGTAAAACAGCGCACGGCTTCGCTGACAAGAGCCCCATTCACCCATAGACCCTGCTCCTTTGCAGCCGGTAGCGATGAAGGAACTCACGAGAGGCCATAGTGTAAGCCATATGCCCTATATTATGTTAGCACATACCAGTATTATATTATCCTGGTGAGACTCACGAGGAACTGATACCCTCTACTCAAATGTCCCAGCCTCCACCATGGATTGAGCACAACGATGGGACCGTACAGCGCAAGAGGGATGATAGACCAGAACCGAATGCGGCCAAACTTTTCGGCTGTTTTCTTGCAGACGCCTACGATGGCAGATACTGTCAGAAAACCCCAGAGGATCATAAAGATGGAGAAGAAAGCTTCGGTGAAGGTATCCATTTGCGCGATTGACTGCAGTAATTGAAGGTGAGGGTATTCAGCAGCACTCTGCTCTACTACACAAGGATGCATGCCCGTCAGCGCGGAATTGCTCCGTCATGATCGGCAGGACGAAAACGCCTGGGGCTTGTTGCATCCTTGATCCTCTCTGATCGGGCGCCATGTCTCTGTTTTGTGTGTGCGGGGATGCTTGCGATTGGGCATGTTTTCAGCCGACACGCAGGGGTGTTTGAGCTGTCATGTTCGAGGCTCTTGGCGAGGCAGTCAGAGGGATTCTTCTGTGCTGGCAGAATCAGGTTGTGTTGGATGAAAGCTTCCGGTGAACACCAATCTCTAATCAAGTCTCCAGACTCTCAGCGTCCAAGATAGGCCAAAGTACAGATTGTCACTTCTCGTACAAGGCCATCATCTTGACAAAATGGCACTGGAGCATAAAAACATCACGCACTCTCTCCATGAGCTAGGCAAGGACATGGTACTGGGGACATGTCGCCCAAATGATCCGAATGGAAAACCCTATCCGCTGGCTATCAGACTGCAAGACAGACCAATCATTCCGAATCCTAGCATCTTCAACTTTGATAACGTGAACAGCAAAGCTCCCAGGAACCCGAGGGCACCAGACTTTGCTCTACCGACAATATCCGAATGCGCAGCTCATCTCGAATTTCTCGAAACACTCTACATCCTGAGACAACAAATCCTCGTATCAACAGAAGTCGACGCAGCAATGCGCATCAAACCTCTGAGGGAGACAAAGACTGGTCACAATGGAGATACAAAGACGTTCAAGGACCAAGGTTTCTGGGAACGAAGACAACGGAAATGGCCCAAGTACATTGAATTTGCAGTGGTGCGATTTCTCGCATGGCGAGAACAGCTCAACCAGTCCCAGGACGTGGAGATTACGAAAGATAACCTACCTCCTCTCGATATCCTCATGGTCTGGCACGCGTTCCTTCTTAACCCCAAACTCTTTCGCGAGCATTGCTCAGAAGAAACACTCTTTTCCATCAAGTTCCCTTGGAAGGATATCCACGAGGCCATTGACAATGATGAATGGAGTTTCAGTCTTGAACCAGCAGCCGCAGCTGAATATGAGGAAACCGCTGGCCTTTCGCCAAACCTCTTCAAGGAGATCATATCGTGGGAGTCTCTGCCGTATTCAACTCAGACAAGACTCGGCGGGCTGGAACTCGAGACCTCCTACGACAGAGACCTCCATAGCTATGGACTACACGGCAAGTATTCACAACTCTTTGATTGTTGTGATACAAACCTGGCAAAGCAGCTCAGAGATGCTGTGATCCGTCAGACATCCTTTATCGACAAGATGAACAGTCATATGTGGATTCGAAGCCCAGCTCTCAAAGGAACTGTCCGACGTGGCATCGAGCGCTATCTCAGCTTTTGCAAACTGCTCAAAATGTCTAAACGCACTGTCGTCCCGACTCTGGATATCGATCTGGTCTGGCATACCCACCAGTGCACAGCTAAGCGCTACGGAGAGGCCATGAAAGTGTTGGCAGGCAAGTTTGTCAACCACGATGACACGATTGAGAAGCCTAAATTGGGTGACGGCTTTGCAGAGACGAGACGCCTTTATCTGGTGCACTTTGGCCAGGAATATCGTGTTTGTGGGTGCTGGGACTGTCAGGCTTTGTTGACTGAGCTTGAAAAGGCCATGGACGAGGGAGAAGACGATGTAGACATGGAGCAGATTGCTTCAAAGGTGAAGGACGAGGTATTCTACCATAGGGCTGTTGAGTTGTCGAGGAGGCATAAAGAAACTCTGCCGATGCGGCGAGGCTAAACTTGACAGAAATTCTCTACATTCTAGTTTCGTATGTGTACATCTTTGTTGACTTTATGCCAATCTCTCTAATCGGTCGAGATATACTTTCCGCTTGTGAACCGAAATTTCAAAAAACAATAACTGACAGAATTCCAAAGGCGATACCTGAAGCATATCAAGCTTCTGTGGCAGCGTTGCCACTGCAGAACCCTGGTTCTGCCTCAGTTCCAGAGCATTGATATCCAACTTCGACCTTAGTATCACGGTATTGCCGACAACATGGAAGTCAGGTGGTGGCAACTTCCATTGTTTCTCATCATTGGTTTCCAGCTTGGAGCTATTTACGGAATATGCGTTGTTGAAATCGGTCAACGGCAGTCCGTATGCGGATCTATATAAACTTATAACTGACGTGATATAGGCTTGATCAACTCTCGGGACTAGATCGCACTCGTTCACCACAGCAAAAATATGCTGGGTACGGGGCATGCTCTGTGCGAGCTCTGTGACATTGATTGACGTGATGGGCGGAGCCCCGAATGTGACGAGCGAGAACTTGGTATCGATTACTAGTCAGGCCCGAGTCAGTTTGTAGGATCCTAATCAAGCTTTGAATTCTTACGTTGGCAAGGGCAATGGCAGATAAAGTGTAGGAACACAATGGCTGCAACAGCTCCACCGGCTGAATGGCCAGTAAAGACTACATGTCTGAAACTCTCGTCGAGTTCTATCTGGCGAATGATTTCCTGTGTGAGCCATGGAAGTAGTGTACTAGCACAAGCCAGGAAGCCACTGTGAGCAAACACCTCTTGGGTATTACCAGTAAAAGTCTATAGTCCAACGTCAGAAGGCTCAGGCGCCGAAGGTCTCGCAATACTTACAAAAACAGGAGATGCGTCTTTCCGATCCCTATTGAAGTTTACAAGATGATCTGCCTTGCATGCCGTGCCTCGGATAGAGACAAACAGCGTTTTTGTCTCTTCCATTTTCCATATAGATGTGGCTTTGACTGTGCCTGTAATAGAGGGTGTTCGTGATATCACCGGCAAGAGATCTCCATCCGGCTGAATGTCTGGTTTGTAGACTGAGCATGCGCATCTACAGGCGGCGAGTAATAGCTGAAGTAGATCCTTACCACTGAAAAGGACGTCAGTCGTCACTCATTTAAGTTATTATACAAAGGAACGTACCCGCTCCAGGGTTCTGCAACTTCATCCTGGATCCTCGAGTTCTCGTACTTTGATATTTCCTTGGCGAGTCTTGAGAGATGAAACTGTAGCAAATCTCCTTGCTCGCCTATTCACGAGTATATAAGTCACAGGAAGCATGGCCAGACAGGATTCGTATTTACCTTGGTCGTCTATTTGATCGAGAACAAAGTCTAAGCACTCCAATAGCTCAGTGACTGCAACTGAAAATGCCTGTGAGTTGGCGCTAAACTCGGCTTGTGACGTTGGCGTTGAGGCTGCCGCAGCGATAGACTGCTTAGTGGCAGATCGTGCATTCCGACCTTTGACAAGTTTAGACGCCCACATGGCTTAGTAGATAAATAATGGATAAAGCTTTTGTGATGTTGGTGAAGAGTTGGGAATAAGCTGACGGTGCTTGATTATGTATGGTCTGTCAGCTGAGCGCCACGTTCTGCACTGCCTCGAGTGCGCCGCGCCACACAAGAAATATACTTGTAAGAGCCGAGGTATCTCTACCATATTTACTCTCATACGAATGTATATAACTATGATAAATATTATTGTTGTATATACTCATCCCAGTCTGGCACATTATTACTATTGCTTCGCTGTCGATATCCGCACACTAGTCTCGTTCTTGACCATGATTCCACCAAATGGCGAACCACTACTAAACTCATCCGACGGTCGATCATTGGACGGACCCGTGACAGTAGACACGTTACCGCGGTGTCTATCAATAGCATGACATTCAAAATCATGGAGCGAGCTATGGTCACCACGCTCCGACTCTGCGAGTTGATGAGTTGAACTAGACTCATCGTTATCTTTGGCATTTGGCAGGGTCGACAGCCGGATTGTGTTCTTTGTTTGGCTACGGCCGTAGCTAGGACCGTAACTGTTGGAGCCCGAGCCAATTGTCGATGAAGGGTTTGTGCATGTAAAGAGATAGAGGCAGGCTGGTCGTACAGTAGGCAGGCAGGCTGCATAACTCGTTAGCAAAGCAATCTCAAAACAAAGAGTCTGCGGACACATACTTGATACGGTAACAAGATTGACTTCAACCGACGCCCAGATAACAATCGTGGATAGATTCCAAGTGAGATCCTCTGATCTGTCGTCAAACTGCGTTGAGGCAACAATAATCACCATGGCGGATGCACAAATACTTGCGAATGTTAGTCAAAACACCATCATGGTAAAGTCAACACTTACACAATGCCAAACACAAACATGAGCATGATGCCAATCTTTTGCAAAGTGGGCAGCTGCAGCTTTCGGATCTGCAGGACGGGCAAAGCAAGGATAGCAATGTCCATGATGACGTGGACAAGAATAGTACCAAAGAAGAACTTTTTGTCCTCAATAGCACAGTATCCCGGTACAGAGGGATCCCAGAACCGCTCTATGGGTACGCAATGCCAGATGCCCATGATGGTCTAACGAGGTCAGTTACTATTGTCGATGCCAAGTAATCAACAGACTGCTTACTCGGACAATGATCCAGATGAGAGCGCAGGCAGATAGAATCTGAATAGGGAGTTTGATATTTGTGACCCGGAACATGCGCCAGTAGAAGCTCAAGATTGAGACTTTTCCAAAGAAGAGGGCGAACGCGTAAAACAGCTCAGCAACATATAGAAGAAAGCTGTTCCGCATCAGAGTATCTTCCTTTGTCCGGCTTGTTTTGACGTCCCAGATGTGAAGTCCAAGGCCGTCACTAATCCCTATCAAGAAGGTCAGTGTCTTTCGTACATAGTGAGAATCCAACAGACTTACAAATAGGAATAATAACAACCCAAGCAATAGCCACGCACTGGAAATACTATTAGTCAAGGGCATCCTTAAGTAGAGAATATGGAACGGACATAGCATCCTATCGCAAAGTAATCATCCCACCAGAGGCTTATCCTCGTAAGCCTTCGACTCAAAAGCCGCAGTCCAATAAAGATGGTGGCAGCCGTAAAGGTGATGAACTCTGACGCCCACAGATCAACTTGCTTAGACTCCATCGCAGCCGTCCCCATATATCGAACAAAAGCAAAGACAAGCTGTTAGTGGCCACTTGGAGTGTCAAGCAGTTAATCTTGACAAAGAGGAGAAAGAAGAGGGTTGCATCAAGATAAGCGAGGATGGGGCAGCTCGCCGAGGACGGTCATGCTGGTGATATATGAGAGTTGCAGCACTACGTAGTAGATCATGGATCATGGGTCAACGAGTTTCAGTGGAGAAGGATACGTTGAACGCCTCCACAAGGGGAAATCTCTTCAATCTTTAGCACCAAAATTAAGTTGCGGGATACCAAGCCAGGGCATCTCAACTGTCGATCCAGCGCCGCCAGTAAGGCTAGTTCTACCTTAGTGGACTGAATGAAGTGCTTGGTTCTTCTGGACTAGGGCTCATTGGCCGAAACTAGAATGTCGGTAGACGATGTTGGTTTCTTGACCAAATGCGAGTCATTTTCATTGTACGGCGAATCGTGAAGCAGCCCCTATTGGCCCGTCCAAGATCTATCTAGGTAGGGGTTCTTCTTCAACGACAATCCTTTTGTGGGCCGTATCGCATTTAGCTAGAATGCCCCTGACATCAACTCAAGTCGCCGTTTCATCAGGTTCACGTCGTGCTTCTATGATGGGATTCAGGGTCTTTGCCGAACAGGCAGCGCGGGAACAGAAACAGGAAGTGAGATGCTAAAAGACAGCCGGAGGCGCCAAGACTCAGCCATGGTGCTATGACTCTCCTTGTTGTAGCAGCCGTTGGATTCGGAGGGCGCTTTTAGCTCCTAGCAAGCTTACTCGGAACCTTTGGGCTGTTGGTTAAATGCCAAGCCTTTCTGTTCCCCTTTCTATTAAGAGTCTGCCCTGATACACTTAACAAGGCTGTCTAGTTGTTTGATTACATACCGGTATGAGCTTCGTCGACTCTCCATGTCAAACGAAATCGGCGAGTCATTGCCAAGCCGCCATGGATGGAGCATGTCGATCTAAGTTATCATAAATGACCACTCGGATATAAGGTGGATATAGGTAACCTGACCTATGCCCCTTAACTTAACCTATACCTATACTCTACTGTATAGAATTTTAGTAGATAGCCTAAAAGCTGACCTAATATATATAAAAGAGACTATAATTA
>JAJJWO010000144.1:0-54396 GCA_021655895.1 Fusarium sp. NRRL 66739
AAATAAAGCTTATAATATAGAGCCTTCGTTTTAACACTTATGCAGCCCAGCCTAGCCCAGCCCAGCCCATAGCGGAGCTTTACCTCCGCCTTCCCACGCTACACGAGGAACGAGCCGTTGCCTCTGATCTCCGTATTAATGTCTCAGTGAAGAGGATAGTTTTATTTAGAGATAAGTATCAACTATGCTGCCTAGACATATGGTTTCGAGAACATAAAATGGTAATGCTAACCTCCACTTGGTTTTACTTAGTTACAGATAGGCTGTCTATACGTTTGACTTGGCTACACGCAATCTCCTAGTTAAACGACAAGCCGGATAATCGGATAGCTTTACAGCCACACTTTTAGAACCCAGTCAGAAAGGGCATAGGTATCCTCCAAGCCATCAAACTCTCTCCAGCGGTACAAACGCTATTCAGGTATCCTCCCGTAAATCTATAATTATAATTATTCTGCGCTCTGGGTTGCAGTGAATGCTTCAGGTCCACGTGACCCGTGATTCCAGAACTATTGCCAAATTCACGTCTGAGCTGCCCCTCTTTCGATGCGTCACTACCTTTCTCCAACTGGTAAATTCGTTGACAGCTTATAACCCTCATTTTAGGTGACTCTTCCACGTTCAAAAGGATGTCGAACTTTGTTGAATCAACGCTTCAAGTACCTGACCGCATCAGATCCACTGCGACCGTCGGCGCGGGCCTTTGTTCATGGGTGTTCCGACTCGATGCTGTAGCTAAATGCTATAATAGCGACCAGACGAGCGAGAGGCAAGCGGAAATCGCCATTTACGAACGACTAGGGTCTGTCTCACCTTGGCATCAAGGAATCATGCGATATTACGGCGTTCTAGACGACCAGTGTATCGTCCTGCAATTCGCGCCACACGGGTCTATCAGACAGTATCTTGGCCAAAACACACAGCCTCTTGCCACCAAGTTACGTTGGGTAGAGCAAGCAACAAATGCTATCGCTTTCCTTCACTCTGTGGGCATCTATCATTGCGATATATCCTGCAATAACATCTTTCTTAACGGCCAACTTGATGCCCTCATTGGAGACTTTTCGGGATCATCGCTTGATGGGAAGCAGTGCTTGTCATGGTACGAAACAAGCCACTCTCACCCTGATATGAAAGATCCAACAACGAAAAGCGAAATCTTCGCCCTTGGCTCTACCTTCTATGAGATGTTGGCAGGACATAAACCCTTTGAAGGATTGGACGAATGTTCAATTGAAGATGCCGTCAGATCTAGCAAATTTCCGAGTCTTACACCACTTCCTGCCCTTCAGATACAAATATCCAAGTGTTGGAACCAACAGTATGAAAACGTCAACGAGCTTCTACATGACATACAACAAGGTCAGAATACTTGGTCAATACTCATATATTATCCATCCTATTGACACTTACTAGCCCACTCTCTTTCTCAATCTCCCTAAATCCGTCCTTGACGTACGATCAGCATCGCTCTCTTCAGCCTTACCACATCTGTTCCCTCCTATGGTGGGCCAAGCCCGCCAAGTTACTTGCGAAATATTAGCTTGGACGTTGGGCAAATTAACACGATATACCTTTGAAAGGGGGGGACAGAGAGGACAGTCGCCGGGTCGCCTCGATGAGCCCAGTTGAATGATGTTGCCGGTGGCATCCTTCTGTGGCTGCGCGTCACCGCAATAGTGATCGTTTCGCCTATATTTGTCGCATACCTGGTACGTACGGTTCGTATAAGTATGTTTTGGGTTGGCCCGACAGTTGTTGCGCGTGTAGGTTTGGTCGATGTAGGTGCACATGTTCAATAGGGTTTAGAAATAGCAGAGGAAGATTATGTGTGTCTGGATCTTGGTGAGAAAGACTTAATGAAAAGCTGCGAATTTGGTAAACTTGTCACGACGTGGAATAGGCCTTCTTATAGACAACCCCGACGCTGACAAGGTAGACAAAAAGACGACATGTTACTGCTCGCAGTCAACATGCCGATGCAGCTCGAAATGTAAGAATATGCAGCTAAGTTGGAGGGTTGGCCTCCAGCCCGGAAGCTACAAATTCTTACACTTTGTACAGGAAATGGATGGGGGCTTGTTGTTGGCTGTACCAACCGTATCACCACTCAACTCAGATGATCCCAACCCCTGCCTGTTCATCAAGTTCGACCGGTCTAAGAATGCCCACCACGTGTTGCTTGCCTATTTCACTACCTAGCTCTTGGCATATGGCGTGCCGGAACCGCAAGCCTCGTGAAGGGGCGCCATAGGAACGTACGTACTTCTGGCGAACGTTCGGCTGATCTTCCCGCTGCATCTCTTGCATCAAATAATTCGATAGCAACACATGTAGGTATTTGGGTTTCTTTCATGATGCTTCAGAGCAACACAGTGTTGAAAATTTGGGCCATACTCATTTTTGTAAGTTATTATGAAGCTGAGAAAACAGCAGCCAGACGGTTTCCCCCCCCCCCTGCTTTGTTGAGTTAATCCATGAACCTCAAATACTATTCAAATCACACAATAGCCCGAGAATAAATTGGAATAATGTGCTACCAGGGTCGCTCGTGAATGGCTTGTTGCAGGGGTTGTTTGTTATGTGTGAGGACAACAAGATGCAGGGATTCTGTGAGAGCAGACCTATATCTCCCCTAAATCCCCCACATTTCACTTTGCATCCGCTTTCCGTCGTGCAGTTGATGCTTGATCATGAGGCGAATGAAACGGGGCGGAGCACCGTCTGGAAATTGCCCAAGCGCAGTGCATTCCGAAGACATTGGAACACCTACTACGAGAACGATTGCCTATTGTCTGCCGTGGTGTAGACAGTCGAAGACTTACTCGGCAAAATGGCCAGGTCCGAGCGCAAGCTTCTCGTGAACGTTGGATTGCGAAGAATGCACAGAAGAATTACCTGCGTGTTCTCCGATGGCGACCTGGGTATTTTCTTGGTTATCTTCTGTCAACATCTCCCAAGACTGCCTCTGGAAACAACATATCGCAGCATGTCCTTGATACATGGAAATGGCCCGAGCAATATCTCAATCACGATATTCAAACTACACTGAGCGACCTGGCTCGCGAACTCCAACTAATTGATAAGCCAGAATATACCCGGATGATTGAGCAACTGAGGAAGTTGCCTGATAACGCATCGAGTCATTCACCAAAGCCAATAACCACTGCTTTGAATGCGGAGGGCGAGCAGAACTATCTGTACAAAGAACCGACTGTTGAATCCTTTCGCGCTTTTGCAGACGACTGGCTATGCAGCCTTGTGGCAGCCGCTGAAGATGCCGGTCCTATCGACTCACCAAGGCTCACTGGTGTTTGGGTGCAGGCTGCATGGGGAAACCACCAAGACGTCATCGTCTGGATGAAGATTGGGCGCGCTGATGAAGTACTTAAGCGTCTATTCCCCCACGCCGAAGCTGTTGTTCGAGAGCAAGAGATGGCTCACTCGTTGGCTGACGGTGAAGGCGAGCCATGGTTCTATGTCTCGGGTGCATCAGCTTCTGCTTTTGACGAGCAATGTCCTAAGATAAGTGCACACGTTGGAACAAGTCAGCTTCGAGGTTGGGAGAGGAACAATGGAGTGATAGACAAGACAGACTGTGTGATCATGAGAAAGAACATCGCAAAGCCCGAACAAGGGCTGCTCCGGGTGCGGATTGGAGTTATATCTTCATTGTTCTCCTTAAACCAGCTCTTTCAGAAATAATACTACGAGCTGCGGCACTTGCCCGAAAAAATGGTAGCGCCCACCCCTGCTGGTAGATCAATAGTTGCTGTTTCATCATGTACGTCCCATATTGTATCGCCTCCGATATGATACGTGATCTTTTTGCATCCAAAGAAGTGATACGTTCGCTGATATCCTTCAGGCAAGATGGCGTTGATTTCATGCTTGTTGCTCTGCTTGAAATCGTCCTCGCTAAGCTCAAGTTGCCTGCGACTGGCCTTCTAAGAAGGAATAGAGTTAGCGCAGCCGAGAGATGCATGACTGAGGCCTTACTAAAGCGGCAGCCTGTTCTTGTTTGTCCATGTTGAGGAAAAGATCTCAAGTCACTGTATGATTGTCTCCGGCTCAGTTCATCAAAGGGAGGTATAGTTATCAGCCTTGCGGAGTAAGCCTTGGTGCCCAAATTGAACGACGGCAAATTTTCGTTGGGCTCCGTGAGATTTTAGTGGGAACAATGACATAATCGTGCAGCGGAAACCTCCGGCTATCCGTATTATTATTATATCTCCCCTATCTCGCCAAACCTCCTTCTGCATATCTCCCTTATCTCTCCTTGGCTCTTTGCTGTGTCATCCCATCTCCCCAATCTCTCATGTTCTGTCTTCCTTTATCTCCCTAACCTCCCCCTTGTTGCCCATATTAGTTCATTGTTCACCCGCAGCCCCAGGAGACGCCTCTGTACATCTCGCACAATCATGACCCAACGATGGAGCTGCTGACGCCGCGTACCGATGCGGAATTGCTAGATCGCTGTTCTTGATCTCAAGTTTGCTCTTGGAGGTGGCGAGTTTCTTGCTGGTGTGCATGACAACGGCTGGTAGTGGCAATGAGGAGGAACAGGGCTACGTAAGAACTCATGGTCACAGTGCTTTTTGTATGTTTGGTAGCTACATAGTGCCACAAAGGCTATGAGTCAAGAGTACGCCAAAGGAGCCTGCAGTTGTTTCAATAAGGTTCCTTTAGTATTCCACTATATGTAAGTGTGTTGTGCCGGGACAACTGGAAGGCTGTGTTATCCATGTAGTCCTTGACTGGCCTTGCTTAATACCATATGCTTCTTAGCTTCAGATACCACTGTCGCCTTCGAAAAAGTCCTCTTGACTATGCTGCCAGGCCTTCCAATCGGCGCAGACACGGTTCGCTTCAATCATGTTGGGAGAAGTTGGTGGGAAGAGTGCATTAGCATCTGGCTGACGCTCCAAAATCTGCATCGCCAGACCCTCAGAAGCGTGTCGTGCGATATGGCAATGCATAAGCCAGACGCCGGGATTATCCGCCTTGAAAGCTATAACAACGAATCCACCTCTGGGCAGGAGGACGACATCTCGTCGAGGGGGGTTGTCGAGCTTGAGATTGAGCTTACTAGGATCGTAAGTTTGATTTTCGGCCTGCTGAAGAAGAGCAAAGTCGTGGCCGTGGAGGTGAATCTGTTTTTGGAAAGGTCAGAAAATTACTTTATGATAATTCAAGGTACATACGGGGTGTGCGCCCGTCCTACTACTAGTGACATCCATGGTCAGGACAAGATAGACCTAGACAAGCGTTAGAGATGAAAGTTTCGAGACGAGCGGTGAGAGTGGAGCATACCCATTGTTTCTCGGTGTAGTCTTCAGGTATCACTACCCATTTCGCAGGGTAAGTATCTCTCGACTCATTGAGATGCATCATGACTGGGTCAGAATAGTTGATCTGAAGCGGTCTGAAGTTCGGTTGTCCAGGCCTCTGTAAGCCAAACACAGCCAACGGATACTCCTCCTTGAACTCTGGTCTACTTCCAGCAGTCGGGTCAAAGGTGACGTTGAACCGCTCACCAGTAGGGTCATCGTCATCCCCAGTTATGGCGTTGGCAGCTGGGCCTACATACCATGGAAGCTTCGGCCTGAGGGAGGTGTAAGTTTCATCAGAGCATGCCTTGCTGATGTTGACCCAGGCGTTAGATGTTGGCATGGCCGTGCTGTCGTGATCGTAACGCAAGATGCCAGTTCTTTCGTAGCCATCACCTCCGGGCGCTATACCACAACGATCCGCAACCCAAGTCCTGATCCAGAAGTTTCCATCTTCGGGGATTTCGTTTACATCACCTGCAAGAGGGTTGGCCTCGACGATGACGTTGTAACGTTGGCCAATGCCTATCAGGACCGACGTGTTGAAGTATGGCTCGATAGGGACAAAGTCTGCCGAGACAATCTGGAGCCAATGGTTGTCGATGGAGAAAACAAAAGTCGAGTCAAATGATGTGTTGATGAGGCGAAGTAGGTATCTCTTGGGTCGCCTTGGCCTGTCTGTTGGCGTTTTGTTGAAGTACAACTCGTAATTATTAGGCACTGGTAGCGTAGGGACGTAGTCTTGATAGTGGGAGACATTGCCTGCGCCATTGAGGAGGATTGTTTTGTTGGAAAATTGAGAACCGGGAAACAGAAGTCGAAAGGCACTCTCGTGTGCTTTTCTAGTCAGCGTTATTCAAGGGTATCAAGTAGTTACTTACACCAATCAGTCATGAGCAAGGGTTTCTTGGTAGCATCGTAGGGGGCAGATTGTGGACCGTGGATTGTCTATTCACCTGTTAGGAGTGACCAGAGCATGCAGCGGAAGACCTACTATTGGTCCCTGCAAGCCATCTGCGTATTGCACAGAATAATGGCTGTGGTACCACGAGGTTCCATACTGAGTTGTCTTGAAGACGTAGTTGAAGCTTTGGCCGGGTGCGATGGGGCACTGAGTAATGCCGTTCACACCGTCCATATCCATGGTCTGGTTCTGCCTGATTCCATGCCAATGGATGCTGGTGCCGTTCTTGGTCATGCTGTTGATGACTGTGATGTTAAAAGTCTTGCCATATGTTAGCCACTGTTGAGTGTAGGTATAGCTTGAAATAGTACTCACATCTCCCCAGCACGCCTCCAGCCACGGTCCAGGGTACTGGTTGTTGAACAGCTTAGCCTCAGTAAAGTTCTGGCCATCGGCATTGAACCATCCGTCGGTGATGTTCAAAGTGTAGTTCCGAGTAATTCCCACAGGGGCAAAGTTCTCGTAATTCGTGTGGACGTTGAACTCACGACCGTCGGGATGACGAAGCCAGCATTCTCGGTTCTCAGGGATAGAGCATTGGACGAAATCTACCATCTCTGGATATTCACACCGGAACTCGTGATCGCCACGGTCACCTGGCGGAGGCTTGAAGATGGGATAATCTGGCTCTGACTGTTCAACGTGTGTCATCGGGGACCCCAAGGGATGTTGACTATAGCCATAATCAGCTGTTGGCGACATGGTCAGCCATGCGATAAAGCTAACGCAGGCATGCCAAAAGCGAGTGACGAGAGTCATTTTGATGGTGATGGTGATAGTTACTCTGAAGACTGAATAATTCACCGGCAGGCGTTTAAATAGCTCGATGGAGAAGCATCAGCCTTTACCCGTAATCTCGTAATCAAGAATCTTACAAGCAGTCATATTCACAGCTGATGTGAGACTAACTATGCAAGTCCATCGTGTGATTGCCATTCGTCATATTCTGATCCCAAGACTGAGACAAACTTTTGGGCTTGCAACTTGTTGCCGGATACGGCGCGAGCTGAAACTAAGAGGCTGGCTGACACTCGACTAGCCAGCCAGGAACAAGGAGAGCCTTTCCAATCACATCCCAAGTGGTTGAAAATGCCTTGAACCGCTAATCACATTTGTCACACCGGATCCAGATGATGACTCCAACGTGTAGTCCACGAGGAGGGGACTTGGACTGTTGACCATCACTCGTCACATATGCCCCGTGACCATAACAGTTGCCCTGCGTCTTGCGTACAGTGACACAACATTGTGATGAATTAGGTGAAGACGATCGAATCCAGTAAGATACATGAGGCGTAAAGTAGGACGCAGCCGGTTCATTTTCAGCCCAATCATAGTTTTGCTTACGTGCTGCCAACCGCAGCTTACGACGACGAATACGAGGTGTCACAAGGGTAAGTCCTAGGATAGTAGATAGCCTAACAGTCGTGCGCGCTCTCCTGGGCTGTCTCCTTCTCAGACACAGGCTGGCATCAGTTTTTAATAGTAATGAAATCTAGAGAAAGCTCGAGTTTAACTGCGAATTGAGTTATCCGGCAGATTTATTTACATTATTTAATTCTGTATTTCGGTCCTTTTCAGGGAATATGTTGTGGTTGTCTCTTACGTGAGATAGTCAAGGTCTATCCTTGTATTAAGATAGGCTATGGCCAACACATTTCTCACCGTCAACATATCGCTGGTAGCCTGTCTGAAGTCAATGAGGTGGGTGCAAATCAACTTGGTGCCAAGATTCTAATAGCCTTTCTACGCTCCATTCCATCTGTACTCTTGTCTGATGGCCCAACATTCTGAATGTTGAGACGAGCTATTCTCCTGGTGCGAGCGAGCAATTGTTTCTACGTGATTGCACATGACTGGTTGAATCCCACAAAATAATTCAAATATCTTCGAGTTTATTAGCAACGAACAGACAGCCTTTTCATGTAGTCTGCCAAACGTCGTGCGAGTCATGAATGTCCATATCCTACGTATTCTTTCAGAGATTCTGTGCCTGATTGGTGACCATTTTGATTCAGCAAAAATCGAACATTAGACGAATCCGTGAACCTCATCTCATGGCTCGCTTCCAGCAATGAAGCCCTTTCGAAATGCTAGATATAATCAGCAGCAGTTCACAGACCTCTGAAGAGTCACTTACCGCCCGGGATGATAGCCGCCGCATACATGGCCTGTGATATTGGCTTCAGACCATCCCCGTCATGTTGGTGGATGTGCTTCTCCCAGAACTTCACCAGCCTATCGACCTGATCTTTCAAGGCCTCGTCTGGCTCGACGCACAACACTCCTAAGCATGCGCCAAATTCTCTGAACGCCAGTCTTCGTGACGGATTCCCACTCATCTCTGTAGACTTGCCGTCAAAGATGTCGTCGGCAAGGTCCATTGATTCTCGGATAAAGGTCTGTGCCCACTCCTCATACTGGTAGAAGTGACAGATCCATAACCCCATACCCAGATCCAATGGGTCTCCGCTGGGGTATAGGGAACCACCTCGGCTCATGACCTTTTCGTAGTCGCTGATTTCCTGCTTCAAGAGCTGATCCTTTCGACCCTGTTTCACCGCTGCTTCTTGAAGCATGCGGCAGACCACGAAGCCCGTCGCGGCGTCAAGGTGGCCTTCTGAGGGGACGAGAACCTTTTGCATGTCCATAGAGATCTTCCATACCATCTTGAGTCGGGTTGAAGATTGGAAGCAAAAGTGTGGATGGATGGCTCTGACTAGTTGGATGGCCAGATCGTTGAAAGAGAAGTCTTGGGTAGCCCACGACAGACGATTTAGAGCAAACATCCAGAGTGTTAGATAGTGATGATACTGGCCATCTCCATCGCTACCGCTCTCATTCTCTTTGCCTATTCTCAAGCCGCCTTTGAGAGGCTCTTGGTCAGTAGCGCCAGGCAAACGAGATGAACCGTCTCTCGTGCGCCCGAGAATGTCATGAACAGTCTGCACAAGACGTTTGGCCAACGTGAGATACTTTTGATCTGTAGTTTCTTCATAGAGAGTTATGAAGTTGACGACACCAAATGCATCTGTCCAAAGATACCGTCCCTTGTGACCACCGGCGCCGGGGTCTTGAGGCGGGGTCCATTTATCAGGGTCGTCAACGTCGAAGTCGCCGTAGACTTGGTGCATCGCTCTCGTGAAGCGGCGAGTTGCATCGTCACCAGACATGTTGTGTTGTTTTGAATGCGCAGGTTGTCTTTGCTCAGATATTGTATGTCTTGGGGTCCATTGATATGGCTGTTGCTTTAAATTTAAGGTTGTCTTTCGTTGCATTCTGATGACTTCATATTACTCGCGTTTGCTCGTCATGCCGTGTGCCACCAACCAGCACCTTCAATATGCATCCTTGCCAGGTACAAGGATAGTTCTGAAAGAGTGACTTGCTTATCACACGGTACTGTAGTTGTAATTAAGATATTAGGCTGTATGATCAAGCGTGTTATGAACTAGTAGCGGTCATCGAGTGCTGGAGGAGTAACGGTTTTAACTTGTTCTGTCCTGTAAGGCCGGTCGGTCGGGCCGGAAGTGGGGCCGGGTTTCGGCAGCTGAGCCGGCAATCGGACGGCCGTTGTGACACGCGCGTACAGTTAATCAATGTATATTACGCTATTCAGTATTCACTAAACTGTAGTAGGATGTGGAAAGGTCAAAAAGAGGTGTCAATGACTACAGCTGTCTACGGCCAGACACGCTATCCTTCTCGTAGGCTAATTGAAGTGTACTCCTTCAACAATCCGGTATGGTGTAGTGGCTAACATTTCGCGCTCTCATCTTTCAGCTGAGGGACAAGTACCGCGGAGCCCAGGGTTCGATTCCCTGTACCGGAGAATGTACGATTCATCTTTTGCATGATCTGTCAACATTTCTTTTTGTTGTTGCGCTCGATAATAGGTTTCTTATATACATGTTGTTGCTTGCGTGTATGGACTAGCCAAAGCGCCAAACAGTACTCCCTTTGAATATGTTCTTTTTAAAGTTAAACACAGCCCGTACTTCCTGCCTTATTGGCATTGCGAGTACCACTTGTTGATCTCCTTGCAAGTCGACGCCTGGCAGCAGGTTGGGCCTGTCCAGTTGTCACCACCACCGCATTGCCCCCAGACAGCAGCGCACTATACAAAGTTAGTAGAATTCATCAAAAGCTCGAATCCACTCACATTCGAACCAGACTCGGACTTGGCGGGTTTGGTTTCACTCTGGGCAGGCTTAGCGTCAGCTTGAGTATCAACCTCTTGCTCTCTGGTCTCACTGCTGGCAGACGAACCCTCCTTGACCGTGATGGTCGAGGAGCCGCTGCTAAAGTATGCCTCGGTCGCCATGATCAGGTAGTCAAAGGTGCTACCGAGCTTCAGGCCGGCCTTCTCCCAGGCGTCAAAGTGCGCGCCCGCGTTGATGGAGCCGCTCGCGCGCTTATCGCGGCGGACGGACCAGAACTGCTTGAAGGTCTGGGTGCCGTCGATGGACGGCGCGTTGGTTCGGGTGCTCACGTAGATGTCGTACGTGCTGCCGTCGGTCGTGACCTGGCCCTTCTTCTCGGCGTTGGTGGCCGGGTTGTATGTGCCGAAGGACTCGACGACGTAGTACTCAATCAGAGGGTTCTTGGTCCAGCCGTAGAGAGCGAGGTAGCTGTTTCCGTTGGGCTTGTACTCTCCCGAGTATTCGACAGTTCTGTACGTGTTGGTATAGTTGAGTGATCAGTGCAGATAGGGACGTACCGTCGAGCACCGGGGTTCCAGCCCTTTCCGCCGACTAGGTTACCTCCAGTCTTCCATTCGACAGAGTACTTGCCGCCTGCAAGGTTGGTGTAAGTCACGTCCGCGCCGCCGTCGGTCCACCAGGAGTAGAAGAAGCCGTCGTGAGTTCCCTGGCTGCTGGGAGTACTGGCTCTCTTGGATATCTCGCTCGGAGCCGAGACAGCTCCGGCGACAAGGGTCAGGCCAGCGAGAAGAGAAGAGAAGGCAACCATGATGAATGAATGAATGAATGATGATGAAGACCAGAGATGGGCGAGAAACGCCCTTTTCATATTGACCAAAAGATCCTGTTTCATAATAGCCTCTCCTATCGACCGGGGGAACATCTCATCTAAGAAAGCATGCCGCTGCCGCATTGGCCAAGAGACAATCCTGAAACAACCACCGCCTGTTTAATGGGGCGGACCGTATTTCCGATCGGGCTACTACTTCGTTTTAATGAAAGGGATCGACCCCATGGTTTTTCCGTCCTGTCAACAGTTCTTGGCATGTCGGGTGTGTTTGATATAAGCCAATGCTGAAACCCTGGCTAGTGATGCCGTCGAGAGTCTCAATGCAAGACCTTTCGATTTTATGCTTTATTGCACCCTGCTCGGGACGTTCGGCTGAGTTATAAACAAACACCATGCAGATATCTTTCGTCCATTGTGCTATAGTGCCTCCTTGGTATCGCTGACTGGCATCTAACGATACCTGGCACTTTTGAAATAGGACTCACAGTCGACTAAAATAATGTTTAGGCCGTTTCAATCATTGACAGCATGTGCATCTCCTCCTCCCGAGTCTCCCTTTCCCCTACATGTCCGCAAAAGCTGGGATATACCTCAATCAACGTGAATACAAGCGTCACAACTCCAACAATCAACGCCGCAAGCTGATCTCTTTCACCAACCCGAATACCCAAGTCCGGTATCATCCCAAAATCGTCCTTTTGAATCAAAATCTGTGCAGGAATGACCACCACTGCCGAAACAAGCAAGCTCCATCCCACCCACTTCAAAGCATCTCTAACTTGATCACGCTTCCCTTCAACAAACGCCCGAGGCAGTCGGATAAGGCCAACAAGAAGCGTCAAGCCCACAAAGGCCGTGATGAGATGGGTTGCCGGAGTTACAAAAGGCCGAATACTCTCGCAAATGACGATATGGAAGCTAAGGCTCAGATCGTCCAGACTGAAGTGGAAGACGGCGAGGGATAGTGATATATACAAATAAGCTGCGATGACTGTGAAACGTGCCGAACGCTTTGGCTTACAGCTTGGCAGAAAGCCAAGAGCTGTCCAGAAAAACACAACAATAAGAAGAAATAACGCGGATGCAGCTGTGTAGCATATCATGAGCGGCCCCATGATATCGATCGCGTGTTGACCAAGGCTAAGCACATCGGGAGGAATGTGCTTCATATCTAGCTGCGTGCTGTTGAAGGGTCCCAAGTATTTGAGATCAGCGTCTGGGTACCGAAGACAAAAGACGGCCAGGGCACGATGTTCCGTGCTCTTCATTCGAATTGATTGGACCATCAAGTCTGTAGCAGCGAAGATGGGATAGGCCAGTGCGCCTAGGAGATCGCTTGAAAGACCTGGTTTCATGAAGCCATCGTCGTCGGATCTGCAGTAACACCAGCTGGCAAGGACAGAGGCCAGTAGCATGTACCAGCAGTAGATGGTTCCAGGGCCGTATAAGCCTGATGCTTGATCGTAAAACTCGGGATTGTAAGGGAACAGCTTCCCTGCATCTTGACGCACCAGACCTTCTGTGATTTGAAGCTCGGGGTGCGAGTAGTTGCAAATTGAAGTCATTGTACTTGTAACTGAGCAATAGTAGCGGATGACTTCTCATGTGTGAATGTACATGACGAAAATACCTCAAGAAAAGTCTGAAGCCTTTCATGCCACCAAGGACATGCCTCAAGAGAGCCTTGTTTCTGTGCCTCTACAAAACCAATCAATCAGCCTTGCAATCTGCTAGCGCCGTGGCTGTACAAACAGCCTGTGGTCAGCTGAAGCCGCGTTGTCTCAAAGTTGATGATTGGCTATGGTCTATGGCTCAAAGAATACGATGGACAATGCGGTTTACCCAGCTGAACCAGTCTGAAGATTGGGCGACTATCATGCATCTAAACACAATGACAATATAATATGCGAATGCCACCCAACAACTAAAACCAGAGTATATCAAGGAAGACAACACCATTAACAGCCAAGCCGAAATATCTCAGAGTACCGTGCAGCCATCTACCAAACATGGATCTCAGTCCCACTACTAAAGTGAAAAGTTGCCAGCCTCCTGTTACATCTGCAGCAATAATGCTCAGTGTTCTTCCACTGTTTTCCCACATACGCAAGCGGACCACCGACGATGGTACAAGCAAACATCAGGGCAGCCATGGCGCTAACATGTCATCAGTTTTCTCGTCCATCTCCCGCGGTTATGAACTATTTTACTTACTGCGTGCCACCGCATATTTTGTGCTTCACTCGAGTTAGTGATAGTTCCCTACAGGCGGGGCAATTCACTGCTCTAGGCCATTGCTTTAGCTTTCGTAGGGGTACAACATTGGAAGGGGAAATGGTGTCGAATGCAGTCATGTCGTTGCTGTGCTTGATCTGTCCCGGTTCAAAAAGCTCCATCTTGTTATTGTCGTCCGATTCGCTGTCTTTGAACATGGTATGGAATCTTTGCTTGGTGAGAGTCGACATGATAATGATGGCGGTGATTTAAGCCTGTGTGATAGCAATAAGCAAGGGGTGAGTAGGCTTGCTATAGATATACTACCCTCAAAAAAGCTACAAAAGAGCTCTAAGCTTCTCTCTCATGCTTGGGCTGTCGGCCCTAGGCTGCCGCGTCGCTCTGCGTCTCGTATTTCGCATTGTGAGAGCGCAGCCAATAAAACGACAAGTGGCTTACTCTGTACAGCCACCGACGATAGGCTTAGAGTGTCAGCTGTCGGGCAGTCATTCCACCGATTCGGTCTAGAATTGGGACAACCTATTAGCAGTCCTGTTTTGGTTGGCTAATGTGTGGTTCACCACTGAGGCTCCTTATCTAGACTATCCACAAATAAAAGTGATAAAGAACAATAAGGTTCGTAGGAATCAAGTATACTTTATATGCTAGGTACATGTAATTCGATCATTACCAAGCTTCTAGGTCTGTGTCTTATTATTATTTTAGATAAATCCTTTATATCCGATGGACCCCCTGGCGTCTATGAGTTGAAGTTGAAGTCGAAGTCAAAGTCAACATCTTGGTAAGTTTGTCCATTACAGTCCCCAATCATCAAGTCCATAGGCTCATCCCCCCCGGCATCATCAACGGGAAAGCTCCCTGGAACGAAGAGTCTGCCAAAAGACTCCTGCTCCTGGTTGCTAGAAACAACGCTAGCCGAGTTGGAAGGTCCTTCTGTGGGATGAGAGACTGCCGTAGATGGTCTAGTTGGAAGGCCTTGGTCTTGAAAGCTGCTCGAGTTGATTGAAATGTCGGGGGGTAGAACACTCGGTAGCACCAGTTCGAAGGCATTCCAAACCGCGCTTGATATCATCTCAAAGAGGCGCCGTTCAGATAGTGGAGGGTTGAGTGTGAGTCCTGCCATGTTGCGCATGTTGTTGTCTATAGTATGGATTATGCGGGGGGGGAGTTCGCGTCGGAGAAAGGAGGCATAAGTAGCTCGGGTTTCAGCAGTCATGGGTGCTTCCAGAGTTTGTAAGTCACAATCTTCATCTAGTTAGCAAGTCGCCGATGTATACGGGTGTAGGTGTATATGCCAAGGAGGCATTCTGTTGAATAGAATATGAGAATCAACTTACAAGGAGATGGTATGTCTTGATCCTCGACCTGCGGAAAAAGGATCTTGTACATGAGCTTCCACTTTGCTTCTTCAGGCATATTTTGGATCTTCTTCCTAGATTTTAGTTGATCTTCAACTTCCTGAGTAATGCCTCGCATTTCTTTTGGAGGATCAACGACTTGACAAGCATCAGTCTGGCGACGATGGGCTTTGAGTTGCTTCTCCGATTCAAAAGTCTCAAAGCACCTATCACAATGGGTAGGATCCTTGTGTACTCGATAGATGTGTTCTCTGTGTTTGTTGGTTAGACAAGCATAGCCGAGAGGTAATGAAGGCTTACTTGATGCGATAGACAGTTGTCCAGCCTCTTTGGCAGCGAGGCCATTTCAATCCAGGATAGCCTTTCACGAACGGGCAAGCGAACTTGGGTCCCTCATCCGGTGCTGGACCTGACGTTTTGCGACGTTTGTCTTGATCGTCCCCATTGCCCCTATTCGCGCTATTACCATGGTCAAACCCTCTTTTTCTTCCACCGCCACTGTTTCCAGTCGGGGGATTGCCGCTTGTGGCCTCATTCTGATCACCAAGGCTGGCAGCTTCATTTCCTTGATTCTGTCCTGGAGCGCATGTTCTCACCCACTCTGATATTCGTGTTAGTACGACTGAGGTGATGCGGTCTTTTAGGGCCATTGTAGGAGCGAGAAAAGCTGGGTCTAGCGATGTGGCTTCGAAAGCCTCATAAAATGAATCATCTGTCTCATCAGAGACATCGGACTCGTCGGTTTCGCTTGTATCGCTATCCTGGTTCTCGTCTATCTCTGATGAATCTGAAAACGATGTATTGGGCGTAGTGTCTCGTTGCATTTGGTCTTTGTTGGAAAATGTTGACCGTGCGTCTGTTGCATTGTCTGTTACAGAAATAGACATAGCGTCGTCGTTCGTAAAGCACCTTGGGATGGAAAGATGAGCTTTGTTGTTTTCAGCCGAGCAATGCCGGTTCATATAAACTGTCCCATCATTCGAAGCTCCAGCGTCCGAGAGTCTTTCGTCAATAGTACTCAATGCCTTTTCCGGGTTTTGTTCAACATCCATGCCCGAAGCCAGTGATCCTTCTGTGTTAATAGAAGGTTCCTCTACCAACAGATCTGTCAGGTAGTTCTTGTTGAAACGGCGCTGTTGAGCTACACGACCGGCCGTGTTGACTTGCTCAGGCAACTCCGCAGGAACAGCTTGGTTGGCTACCCAAAATCTCTGCGAGGCAAGCTGATGATTTATAGGCAGATCCGATGTTGACAAAGGACGGTTCTTGAACTCCTGATCCAGGATGGGTACGGGTGGCATGGGCGAGATGCGTGGGGAGTCTCGACTAACATTCAATGAAGAAGCAGACGAAAGTGCCCTTCTGTATAAGGAGCTGCGGGCATATTGAGAACTGACCCTGCCAGTCGGCAGTTCCCAGGCACTGTTTGACGACGTGGTAGAGGATCGGCGTGTGCTAAAGATAGAGTCGGGAGTAAAGCTCGAGGCTTGGGCAGTTTCGTTTGAGAGCCTCCGCAGTAAGTCTAGCTCGGAGGGATAGTATGTTCCTGATGGTATCATTGAAGTCGGTTGGTGCGGTTTGGTGCCGTCCAGTGACTCTATTGCTCATTAATGAGTGTTAGATACCGCATCAGCTATCGACTTACCATGTCTGCTCTGGTCGCTGAATCTTGGCTCGTACTGGCTACCAACTCCCGCGAGGTCACCCGGTCCCATAATCACTGGAGCCGATGTGACTCTTTTTCTTATAGGAGCGGTGTAATTCTTGAGCCATTGTCGCCGACTATGCACCTTGTTTGAGGAGCTATCAACCTCGATTGAAGGTGGCTCTAGCGTTAGATCTTCTGGTTCAGCGGAAGATGGGTATATTGCGGCTATTTCCTGTCCTACGCTTGCAACAGGGACGTCTGCAGGGATTTCGTCGTCGACAAAGGTAGAAGCGTTCTTGAGATGGCGGCCCATTCCCTCTCGAAGAGGGCCTGACATGCGGCCAACGAAGGGTATGTCTTTGGTGGAGGCACGCAACAGACGCGGGGGCTTGAACTGGTTCAAGTAGTGTTTTCCTTTGTTTTTGACGCGCTGCCTCAACGACTGAGCATTCTGCAGACCTGGCTCTGACCTGTCTGGCTGATAGCCTGGCGGCTTTGAAAACGAACTCATGGCGGACAACGGCAGACGACGTCTCACCTGTCAAACAACAAAGAAAGGACAAAGTTGAATGATGCAGAATGGACCCCCCTCGCTGTGTGCGTGCTAGCTAGGCCTGGTTGGTGGCCTCCCGTCAGCTGAGGCTTACACATAAGGGAGGGTGGGATGAAAAGGACTCGAGTTTTGCGCGACGCGCAAAAGTGAGACAGGCAAAACGAGTGACGGTAAACTCCATAAACACGCAACAAGGGCTGATGTTGTAGCTGGAATGTCTTGATCGCAGCGTATAATTGATATCCATGGGTTTGCGCAGAACAGTAGCATTTGCTCAAGAGTGAGCAGGTTCAAAGGGTATAAAGGGAAGAGATGACTTGGTTATAGAAGAAAATATTCAAACCTAAATCAATTGTATTGCCTGGCTTCTAACACCAATTCCACCATCATCATGCCGAGCC
Source organism: Fusarium sp. NRRL 66739 (assembly GCA_021655895.1). Taxonomy (NCBI): domain Eukaryota; kingdom Fungi; phylum Ascomycota; class Sordariomycetes; order Hypocreales; family Nectriaceae; genus Fusarium; species Fusarium sp. NRRL 66739. The sequence goes on from JAJJWO010000144.1 coordinate 17,482, forward strand.
AATCTTCGACAAGTTCCATGACGCCCAACCAGGGTTCATGCACTTCCGCCTCGAGGTAAGTTTGAGCTTCAACATCCATTGGTAGCCGTGTAGCTGAATGTATGTGTAGCGGTAACACCAACAAGACAAAAACACCCAAGACTGGTCTCTCGCCAGCAATGTCGCGATTCCTTGCAGAAGCTCCTTCAGTTACCGCCCGTATTACGTTCGGGGGCCGTCAGCCGTAGCTAGGCTGACTGGGTTGAGGACAAGATAATCGTTAATTACAGAGGATGCATTAATACAAACCATGATATATTTCTTTGTCTATCCCGAACTCAAGTCCCAGAGCCTCTTAAACTCACTCTCTCGTCTCAACAACGCTCTAGGATTATCCCACTCAATCACCCTTCCACCGCCCATAACTGCAACGCCATCAAAATCCACAACAGCCCCAAGACGATGCGCAACAGAAATAATCGTGCAGCCCACAAACTCTTGCTGAACAACTTGTCTAATCAGCTGCTCTGACTTGGCATCGACGTTGCTACTGGCTTCGTCAAGAAGGATGATTTTCTTGTTCGCAAGCAGCGCTCTTGCTAGACAAAGCAACTGACGCTGACCCTGCGATAATCGCTCAACGTCCAGAATTGCATCCAGCCCGCCTATTCTTTCGACCGCATCACCCATTCGTAAACGCCTGAACACCGCAAGGATTCTTTCGTCTGACTGCTCCCCTCTTGGAACGAGGTTATCTCGAATAGTTGTCTTCTTCATAAAGAACGGATGCTGTGGGACAACAGCAACTGAAGCGCGTACCGTTTGCCGTGGAAGAGTCGTTATATCAACACCGTCGATCTTTATCGTAGAATGCGAATCACCCTCTAGCATTCGTAGTAGACAGGCCAATAATGAACTTTTACCGCTTCCACTTCGACCGACAATGCCAACCTTGAAGCCAGCAGGTATATCCAGGCTTACACCATGCAGCACCGGCTCGCCTGGAGAAGTGTACGCAGCAGTCAAGTTCTGAATCTCCACATGACCCTGAGATGGCCAATTCTCAGGAGGAGCTGATACTTCTCCGGGCAGATTCTCATTCTCCGTTGTCGAGCAAAAGTCTTTTGTGCGGGCAACAGCACCCAGTGACGTCTCCAGCTGAGTATAGTCTTTGATGAGCTGTGCCAAATTCTCCGAGAAAGAGGTGACGTTCAAAAGAGCAACCGCCACGAATTTGGGGTCAAATTGGTCTCGAAGATTGACAATCATGACCATCAAGATCGTAGCCAGGGCCGCAACTGTGAGATCGAGAATAACCGCCAGCCAGCGCTGGATCGTGAACAGTAGATAATACGGCCGTTGGGACGCGTCAAGGTACTGATAATGCTGCTCCTGAAACTGTTTGACCCAGCCAAACGCTCTGACACTGGATACTCCCTGGAGCGTGTCGAGAAACTGGGTGACGAGTGGTGATTTTGCTTGTAGCTCGAGTATTCGGATCTGACGAGATGTCCGGAGATAGAATCTCTGCAGAACTGATATTCGAATGTCAGTGCATCTTCCTCGAATGGGGATGAAAACTCACGCCAGCAGAAGAGCGCAATTGGAGGTATCGTTGCAACAAAATATCCCGAGAAGACACACATCAAGATAACAGCCATAAGGACTAGAATAGTACCAATTGCAAAATCAATCAGTGCAAAAGGAAGTTCCGTGTCAATGATGGACATATCATGACTGAAGCGATTCGTCACAACGCCAATATCCACTCGTGAGAAGAAAGACAAGGGGGCGTCAACTACAGACCGGAGCAAACGTGCATGTAGAACCTCGCTGCTGAGGGGAACCATGTAGATGAGGTAGTGAACAGCCGAGGCCAGGAGGCCCATGATAGCGAGGCCTGCCAGCATTGCGTAGAGGCCGAGATAGAAATTGTTGGCAGCCTGTTGCGTGATGACCGAATGGCCTGTCCAGAAGCTAAGCAGTAACTCAGTCATCTTGTAGCTTCCCCCGTACACCACGATGAGCAGAACGAGTACCACAGCGTGCCAACGTGGTACTGTGCTAAAGTAGTAACCCCATGTAGCAGCCTCTCCAAGTCCTGTATGAGTCGTCTCTGCCTCGGCCTCAGGTCCTTGAGGAGCTGAAGTCGACGCTGGGTCTGTTTTGGCAGCTTCGCCGTCTTCTTGATCAGATACCAGGCCGTTCTGCTTAAGATGTAGACCACTGAAGTAATCTGTGTCGTTCTTGAGCTGCTCGAATGTGCCCTGATGCTGAACAGTACCCTGCTCGCTGAGGGCAACAACATGGTCCGCATATGTAAGCCGGTGGACTGACATATATGTTAGCCTGTAGAAGTTAAGTCCCACGGTTACACTTACTAGCATTGGTAACGCAGACAACAGTAGTGCCGAGTCTTCGCAATAAGCCAGCCTCTCCAAAAAGAGCCCGATAGACGTGTTCCTCGGTAGCAGCGTCTTGGCCTGCAAATACATCGTCCAGAACAAGTACACTGGTCTTGGAGTAAACAGCTCTAGCAAGTGCAAGTCGCTGATTCTGACCACCGCTCAGAGACACACCGCCACTACCAGCCTTGGTAGCATCTTTATCGGGCATGTCCATGATATCTTGCTCCAGTCCGCAAGCGTGGACAACTGTGTCGTACCAATGTTTGTGGTATGTGGACACTCCAAGGATATTCTGCCGAATGGTCAAGTTTTGGATCCATGGCTTCTGGTCAACAAAGGCGATTCTTCTAGCATCCGTGTAGACAAAGCCCTTTGATGGTTGCAGTTCGCCAAGTAAAGCTTTCATGAGCGTGCTTTTCCCTGAACCTACGCTGCCAATCACGAAGGTGAAGTGGGATTTCCGGATGGTAAAAGATATGCTGTCAAGAACCGGTGGCTCATTGTCCAGCCATGCGAAGCTGGCATCTGAAACAATCATCAGAGGCTCCCCGGCTGCCACATGAGGCTCTGTCGAGATATCTGGAAGCTCTACGGAGTTCCTGTCATGCATCGAAGGAACTTGCTGGATTTCTTGGCTAGTGGCAGTCCTGATGCTCAAGGGAAGCCGATGGTCCTTGCAGCTATCTGACAGCAGGAAACCCTGCATACGGTCGAAACACGCCAAGGAGGATTTTATCCTGGGTATAGTTCGAATAAGTGTAGCCATTGGGTTGGAGAGAAGGTAGATCAAGGAGAGCGAAGTATACGCCGAGGCCGTGCTCAAGGGCTGCCCTGTCGTTTGAGAAAAGATGACATATGTTGCAAAGATCGCTAACGGAGAGATTGTTTCCATATTTGACTCTATTGACGCATCAGTGGCAAGTATCTAGATTGAAGGGGCCCATCCTACGGAATAGAACTCGCCAACATGTAAGTTTACGAAACTTTTTGGATAGTGCCAACTCTCGAACGCGTAAACTCTGGACCATATTGTTCAGGATATCTGTAAGGCCAAGCATCTTGACTTCCTGAAAAGACATCAGTACCAGGGGATGAGAGTATTGGGGTTTCTACCTTCATCGAACCAAGCATAGAGGCAGTCACGTCGATGCGCGTCTGGATGCCACGAACCCATTGTTTCTGGGCATTTGCCATGTATCTAGCAATCATCAAAGTCCCGGCAGTAGACACTGGAAGAATGTCAGCGGGTCGTCCTTGAGCTGAGGGGCGAGGAGCAGACATATTGCGAAAAACATGGGGGCCAAGAATGCCATGCCTAGCTGTCTATGCAGAAGATATAAAGCGACTCCGGCCTCTACTGGAGATGCCCATACTTCGTGAAGACTGGAGAAGCTCAGGCAGATGTTTTCGGTATCAGCTGACATGAGTGTCACAGCAACTTGAACAGTCAGTGAGGTTTTCGATGGGTCAGCTTTTGTGAACTCACTTGACTCATCAAAGGCTGTGATACTTAGATCCAGAGTCTTGTCGTAGATGAGACTAATGAGACTACCTCGAACAGCAGTAACGAACCTAACAAGTCAGTAAAGCCTGTGACAGTCAAGATCACCTTGTCTTACTGATATGTCATGTGCCAATAGAATCCGTTAGAGATCTTACAATTGTCAGCTGCTGCAACAGGGACTACCAAGTACAGAATACGTACCGCCAGTCCGATGAATACCAAGCTCCAAGCTCCAGTAAGTCCCCAGCCAATCTCTCTAGATTCTTCAAGATTGCTGGCAAACCGAATTGTCCTCTGGATGAGAAATGGCTGGGTATACTTGAAAGCCATGAGACACAGGCGAGATAGCATTCCCAGAAGAAAGACGGATTTTGCGGACCAGATAGTAGACCAGAAGAGAGCATTCTTGTTCAACTGGTTCGCTGTGACATTTGTTAGCATAGATATGAAGACTAGTCGGATATTGACTTACCAGTGTTCCATGATTTTTGTGCTTGTTCAAAAAGCCGCTTCGCGAATAGACTGCTGTCAATGACATATCTACCAACACGTCAGCTTGGTCCTCTTAGCAGGTTTCAAGAATCTTACAAGTCCATTTCAGTCAAGAAGCGAGTATAACCCATCTTCATCAACGGGTTAACCCACCAAAAGACACTTCTACTCAGTATTCCGCTGGTGGACTCGGGAGAGAGATGACGATACTGAGCTCTGAGGATGGATCGCTTGTCCCACGCCTCGGAGATCAACACAAGAGCCTTGGCGCTTGTTGCTGCTGTAAACAGCCTGGCGACAGCGTGCGCACCGTCGAGGAGCCATAGCGTCCTAGCAATAGCGCAGTCAAACAGCGACGTGAAGAGGAGGTAGACATTGATGATTGTCGATGGCCTCACTGAGCGAGTATGCTCAACATAGGAGAGAATTGCCAGTAAAAGACCATTGATAAAGACCAGTGTAGCAGCGGCAATCTGCGACTGAGATGTAGGCAACGGCCCTACAGACCAATATGTCAAGATGACGAGTTGAAGCCCCGTGTATACAGTGATGAGGCCCTAGCAGATGCAAGATTAGCAATGTGAATTTTGATATTTGAGGTGCGTACCAATTTGATGAGAAGACGAGAATTCTCCGTGATTTTATGCGGCTCCCTTTTTAACCAGAACAATCGTTGAGGAGCGAGAATGAAGAACAAAGCCGATGGGACAATTGATAATATCGCATTCTCAAACAAGACAGTAAAATCAAATCTGCCCGAAGCCGATGGTCCAAAGTCGGTTTCAGACAGAATATCAAATGAAGGATTTGCACTCATTTCGCCGAGCATTTGAGTATATCCCAGCAAATTCGAGTTGAGAAGAGGGGGAAATGGCCTTGTTTATGACAAGATGTTCCTTGTATTGTATTGCATGTCTTGAGTGCTTACGTGGGGGAATACGTTGTCACGCATTTTGTTGCATGGCATCATTCAACTCGATTGGCTCGCCAACTGAAAATCAGCAAAGATTCATCCGTCTTACTGGAGGAATAGGAAATGATTAGACCCTATTTGACTAGCCACGCCATGGTTTCGTAACCAACAATTGATTTTTGGTTAGTACACTTTACTTTTCTATCGCTTCTCTTCTAATCAACGCTTCAAATCTACATCTACTCCTTCACCAAAACAGCCCTATACCTAACCTTGCCATCCTTCAAGTCCTGCACCGCTGTCTCAATACCCTCCACCGTCAAAGGGTACTTCATAACCGTGGGTGTAATGTTCTTCCTGGCCGCAAACTCAAGCAGCTTGCGGAGACTATCGCGTGATCCGACGAGCGAGCCCTGGATTCGAATGCCCTTGAGCGAAAGCTCGGTCAAGGGGATGGGGCTGGCCTCGACACTGGCAGTCAGGGGGTAGATGACGCCGTCAGTGTCGACAAGAGGCACAAGGCTGTGTCTCGTTAGTTCGATAGCCATACCGGAGTAAACAAGCTACTTACCTGCTGTAGTCGACGTTTGAGCTGCCGCACAGCAGCAGATGCTTGACAGGCTGGAAGTTCTCAGGAGCGGCATCGCCAGACTTGAAGACGTGGAACTCGGAAGCGCCATAGTCCATAGCCTCCTGCCTCTTAGATTCAGAGCTGGAGAAGACAACGACATGTGTTCCCATAGCGGCAGCGATCTTGATGGCAAGATGGCCCAGGCCGCCAATGCCCATGATGCCGACGCGGTCCTCAGATCGCAGACCGTACTTTGTCAGAACAGTCCAGACAGTAGAGCCAGCGCACATCATAGGCGCAGCATTGACAGAGTCGTAGCCCTCGGGAATGGGGATGATAGTCTTGGAGTCCCAGACAGCGCCGTAGGAGAAGGAGCCGTTGTCTGTGTCAGCAAAGCCATAGAGCTTGCGCTCACGGCAGTACTGGTCGCGGTCTAACAAATCAGCATCTCCCCATCTCATTCATAGAATGATGCCTTACCTGTGCAGCAGTTGTCGCAAGAGCCGCAGATCTGGTGGGTATATCCAAATCCAACCCTGTCGCCAACCTTGGCGTTGTTGACAGCAGAGCCAACAGCGCGAACTATTCCAATACCCTCGTGGCCTAGCACGCATCCGCTAGGAAGGTAGAGCTTGTCGGTGGCGCAGACGCCGGAATGTGTTGTCTCGATGTAGACCTCGTGGTTCTGGAGCTGGCGCTCGACTGTGTCGGAGACGATCTTGCCCTCTGGGGAGCCGCGGAAGACTTGGAGTGAGACCATGATTGTGACGGATGTGTATGAGGGATGATGAGTAAAGAGATGGAACAATGGCCAAAGTATGGTGTTGAAGCAAAAGGGTCTTTATATAGATGGGCTCGGTAACATCAGCAACCGGGGCAGTCTTCCTTATCAAGCTGGCCGAGTCAAGCACGGACTATCGGTTAATCTTCAGCTATGCCACGTAGCTTGGTCCCTAGAATTTGTAATTCCGTAGCTCCAAGAATGGAAAATTCCTTCTTCGAATTTGATCTGGTGGGTTCTTCGGTCAAATATGATCCACTGCCCCAGCTGCCTCGGCATGAGTCAGGGTCTAAAACTGTTGTTTCAATAGGGACAGGTCATTTTTCGTTTTATTCTTGTTTCAATAAGAGGAGTTGGATGTCAATTCTAGCGATACAGCTCACGACCCGTCAACCAACTCACACATATTGTCACTCACCGATCACTACAGGCCCATGTTCCTGACTCGATTGAAAAAGTTTGTTGGCCAAAAACTCGTCTTGCCTTACGTCACATTGGTAGATCGAGCCAACGTCATAGACATGTGGCTACGGGAATAACGCTCCCTTGAGCCTCGACGCCGTTGTGCCGTCTGCGTTAATAGCGGGCTTCAGGCCCGGATTATCATCATGTAACAGTTAGTCTAAAAGCCTTGTTCACGTCAGCAATCCGATATCACCATTTGCTGTGCTTTTAAAGATGCATTGCCCAGCAGACACAGAAATAACTGATACTATTCCTCATGTACCTGAGTCTGAAGCAGTCGACAGCCGTATACTGTCCAATTATGCCAGGGTCCAGATTAGCTTGCTATCCCTACCTTGATTCTCGGCGATACCGACCCATGCGCGTGGGCCCTTGCCCTAAATGGTCAAGCTGGCCGATGAAACAATCCTGTCAAATTATGTCATTCCAGAGCTAGAGTTTCAAAGGGTCTTGAATATCCTCCCGCAAAAACCAGCAGCAAGCTATACGTATGTATACATTCATATCTCCCTTTGGAATACCTAGGATGTTTCTAAATAATCATCTTTAGAATTTTTAGATAATATCGTTCTTAAAACTAAGGTTTCTATAATAACCAAGAACTGTCTCTATACGCGTCAACCCATGGCTATCAATGACTTCCCACTAAAGCTCATCTGTCCAATTATTCTCATCGCTTTGATCTCTGTGACTTGGTGTTGAGACTCCTTAACCACCTGGCAGTCACGACACAACATGCACCAACAAAGAGGAAGGCATAAGGGGGCTGCTTAGCCATGCGAAGCTCACAAATTCTTGACATTGCAAAATCTACATCCACCATCGTCATCATCATTGTCTACGTTTTGGTTACGGCCCCGACAGCATCCAATATCATCACCGTCTCCTCGAGCCCTCACCTTGCATTTACATTCCTGGTATCGCCGTCATGCCACAGACAGGTGCCTCCGCCAACCCCGAGGGCGTGGTGGACGCTCAAGATATAGCCCACTACAAAAGCTTGGTACAGCATCTCGACAAGTTTGAAGGGGAAGGGAAATACTGCTGGCCCAAGCACGGCTTCTTTCTCGAAACCTGCCCTGGCGAAGGCGCCGCGAAACCAAAATGTTCCCGCCCAACATGTCTCCTAAGGATTGACGACCAGTATTGTATTGCCTTGTACCCGTCTATACAGAAAAGGCTGCGCAAAGACCCGCTCAGGGCCCGTGGGCGACCTGGTGAGAATGCTGTAAACAAAGCCAGTTCTACTTTGCAACCACTGACCGGTGTCAACAGACTGGTACCACATCGCCTGCTTAGGGCGGCTTATCGATATGTCATGTCCGTGGTTCAACTCGCGCATCCAACCTCTAAACAGAAATACTTACCCGGAGGCCGGTATGTCACACGGCATGTCGACCTGGAGCCGATGCGTGGACGGAGGTGCTGAACGCTTATTGCAAGAGTACAAGCATCTAACCTTGAAGGCGGCTTTGGCGCAAAAGAAAATAGATATACAATTCTCTGAAAAGGTCCTGAATATCTATTACAACGCTGGGACACACAATTATGTCGATACAACTGAGCCGCTTCTGCATCAAGAGGAACAGGGTTATCTGATCAAGGAACTGGCACCAAACGAGATTGATGACAACCAAGACACGGCTCACTGGGACCTTTTCAAGAAATATCTCGTGTACAGGGATCCTGACCCAAATGGAAACACCCACTGGGATCTGGCTGAGACACTCTGCAAGTGGCATTATGTTGTGGTAAGTGACGCGTCACGTCACATTCACACAGCGTTTCGAGGGGTCGCTAAACAAGACCAAATTAGTTCGGGAAGCATCTACAGTTTGTAGGACCGGTAGACGTCGAGGTACCCAACGATAAAAAAGCCAGGCGTGCCGTCCACCGGCTAAGAATAAGGCTTCGTCCTGCTCAAACGGCTCTTCTTCATCGTCACTACAGCTCCACCGTTGTAAACAGCGCTTATGCAGACCCAAGAGTGCAAGAAGAGGAAACTGGCATCGATGCGAAGGCGAGGAATGCTTTAGGTGTTCGGCCTGGCGATGCTTGAAGGTCGACCTATTTGGCAGTCTAGAATCATCAATTGATACAAGTACTTGTTGGAGAGGCATTGAGATTGAGTCATGACACTTTAAATCCGTATTGAAATGTGTGGTGCCAACTCATCCCTTTCTGGTTATCCCCAGCTCCAGCGCCTCTCTCTTGGAAACACTCGGCCGATAGTGGGTGTTACATCGAAATGCTCATAATCATTCAGAGCACTAGAGTGTCTACTGGTTCTTGGGGTTGAGAGGGACGTCGGTTTCGGCCACTAAAATAGCCTCAAGCAAGATCATATCTCTCATCATTCAAACAAGAATCACAGAAGCAATCAGCGGAATATAGCTTGAACAATAAATCATCGTAATCATTAAAAGAGATGTCGCCATGGATATCACCACGCAAGCACCTTTCAATTTATAGATGTGATCCAACAATGACAGGATCGGGTATACACACAACACAGCCGAGCAACTTCTATGGCGATCCAGAATTTTTCCAGTAACACTCCGAACATGGCCCATACTTTATCATCGAAATATAAAAACCCATGAATGAAAAAACGCCGGCCAAAGACTGTTGGCAACAGATATTAAGACATGAAGGCACGCAATTAGTGCTGCTTGAGCTCAGCACCCGCGACGGCAGCGTCAACTGCCTCCTGGAGATCGAAATGGAAGAAAGGTCGGTTGAGACCCTGCACGGCGACAAGACGAGAGCGGCTGTAGTCCTTGGACTCGTACTTCTCCGAGGACTGGCTGTGGATGGAGTCGTCGACGGCCTCGATATCCTGCTTGAGAGGCGAGGTCTTGGTCTTCTCGTTGAAAGCGGCGGCGGCCGCAGCGCTGTCATCACCGCCGAGGTCAGCAATGGAGAAGATGGCCTTCCAGTTTCCAGCATCGTCGTTGCGGGGAGTGTGGAAGCCAAAGCCAGCAGCTGCCAAAGCACGCTTGGTCCATCGGTTCTCGATGTTGGCAAAGTGCCAGTCGACGGTCTCGGGAGCGGCGTACTTGTCGAGTTGGTTTCGGACATCGATCAGAGCCTGGATAGATGTGACGTCGACGTTGTTAACACTGGAGAAGTCGAGAACAATAGCCTTAAGGATAGGTCGCTCATCGTTCTCAATGGTCTTGATGTGACGAGGCTCTCCGTCGTTCCAGGGGCGGTCCTTTGAATAGTCAGTTTCACGTCCAGCAATTATCGAGTCAAGTTAAACTTACACCAAGCTTGCCCAAGAGAGAGGGGTTGGTTCGGCGGCACTCAACAAAGATGCTCTCAGTGAGGTGGTTGAGGTAGTGAGAGGCGTTAGGGTAGTTGAAGCCCTCGGCAAATCGGTAGATGAAAACACCGGGGTAAGGAGAGCGAACAATAACCTTGGGGTTAGAACCGTTGCCGTGGTCGAGGGGGAGGAAACCAGCTCGGAGAGAACTCTCCTTCTCGTCGGCAGAAACCTCCTTGGCAATAGAGCCAGGGCTTGAGGTACCATCGTTGACGTTGGCCCTCATGGTTCGGACGCGAACAACACCGAGGAAGCTACCGCGGGTCTTGAAGAGGCGGAAGACGACGACGGCAGCAGACATGGCAATGGTGGTGTAGATACCGTTCTCGATAGAGCTGAAGACGGTCACGAGAACACCAGCAAAGAAGATGATGACCTCAATGGGAGAGACGCGCCAGAACTGGTAGATGACCTTGGGAGGAGTGATGACATCTCCGACAGCGTGGATGATGACTCCAGCAAGAGCTGCGTTGGGGATGTAGAAGAAGACAGCGGTGAGAGCGTAGAGAGCAAGCAAGACAACAATGGCAGTGATGACACCGGCGAAGGGAGTGCGGACACCAGCCTTGGACTTGATAGCAGTTCGGGAGAAGGAACCGGTGGCAGGGTAAGCTCCGAGGAAGGGACCGAGAAGGTTGCTGACACCGATGGCGACGAGCTCCTGAGAGGGGTCGATAACATAGTTGTTGACACGTCCGAAAGACTTGGAGATGGAGATGTGCTCAATGAGGACAACGATAACGGCGGCGGGCAGCTCAGAAGCAAAGGCGCTGATGATGTCGGAGTTGATGGTGGGAGCCTCGGCATGAGTGAAACCTGGGTCAAGTAAGTCAAATGGTTCATGAATGGAAACGATTGTAAAAGCTTACCACTGGGAACTGAGCCAACAATGCTAACGCGAGGCTTCTCACGGTGGTGGAGGTTCATGCCAGCGCTGATGCCAACATAGAGAAGGATGACGAAAGCGGTTCGCAGGGTGGAGATGAAGAAGTACAGCTTGGCACGGTGAGGCTGCTTCTTGGCCATGGTGTTGCAAAAGATGCGGATGCCGTAAAGCATAACGAGCGATGAGAGACCAAGAGCGGCGTCGAGCTTGGTACCACCCAGGTGCTTAAGGGTGTCGATAATGACACGGTAGGTAGGTGCACGGGTGTTGACACCCTTGATACCCATGAGCTTGGGGACCTGACCAGCAAGAATGTTGACACCGGAACCAGTCATGAAGGCGCAGATGGAAGGCAGAGGGATGAACTCGACAAGCCAGCCGAGTCGGGCGAGTCCAAGGAAGGTGACGATGGCGCCGACGATGACAGCCAGAGCCGAGGCGACGACGTGACCCTCGACGTTGGGGAGGGTTTCAGCAGCCTTCAGGACAATGTTACCAGTGACCTGGGACATGACAGCGACAGGCTGAAGGAAGGTCAGTAAGTGGTAGACCGAGGACAAGAGGTGAGACTTACACCGATGGTGATGTCCTTGGAGGTGGCAAAGAACCAGTAGATGAGCACACCCATGAAGGAGGAGTACATTCCATATTCGACAGGGAGCTGAGCCAGCTGGGCATAGGCCATAGACTGAGGAACGACGACAGCGCCGACGGTAACACCTATTCGGGGAGTTAAGGTCAGCAAGAGAAGAGAGTGGCGATATCATTAGCGGGGAGTTCACTCACCAGCAATCAAGTCACCAATGAACCAGATCCAGTTGTACTTGCCAATCCACGACAGGAAAGGGAACAGATTGTAAAAGTACTCTCCGATACCACGGGCAGTAGGAGTAATTTCTCGAAGAAACTCGCCAACGGTAGGCTCATACTCAATGTAGGGATCGGCGTTGGTGATGGAGGGAGCTCTCTCTTCAGGCTCGGAGTGGTCGGCGCCGATGAATTTTTCCAAGGCGGTCTTGGCAGAAGATTTGCCGGTGTAGGCCATCTTGGAGAGTGGCTTTGAGGTTGAACGGGATAAAGAACAACACTCAAGATGAAAGAGAAGAGAAGAGGAAGAGTATGCGAGGACGGGGAGATCAAAGAGTCGATCAACAACGGCGCAGCGTGGCTATTTGAGTCGAAACGACAGATCGTGGGGCCTGATGCAGGCGTGATGATGGGTACGTAGCAGCAGGTTCGGATTGTCGCTCGGTCGGTCGGGGCGTGTTGCAGCGCTAGCAGAGAAAGGGTTTTGCCTAGTGGTCGAGGACAAGGAGGGAGGTATGACGAAGTCAATTGGGACAGGATAGATTGACTGGCGGGGAGTCAATCTATGTAGGAGGTAGATGAGCAAGATCTGACCCGGGGTTGGTGAGTGATGAAGGACCGAGATGTTGACGGAAGCTGAGGCGAGGACAGATTATTATAAATTAAAAATACCCAAGCTCGATGGAGCACGGGTTGGCCACCGCCGGGGGCGATCCAGATGGAGGTGAAGAGAGGAGACTCGAGTCGAAAGAACACCTACCTAGCCTTGCCATTGCGGAGTGAGCGTGCACAAGCAGACAAGTAGCGTACCTGGACAAGCCCGGGGTGGGCGACCCTCTAGCGTGCATCTCGCAACCATGTCGACTGCCCTTGATCAGCTCTTTTTGGCATCTCGACTCTGTGCCGAAGCAAAGGCTTTGATGCGGCGTGTCCAAGAGAGAGGCTCTCGTTGTGCACACCCCAAGCTCAGCTCCCCGTCCCATATCCCGGTCTCGGTCGATGCGAAAGCGTCAGTAGCGTGGGAGCTTGTGCATTAGAGGCAGATTGCGTGCTGGCCAGGATCTGAGCATGCCATTGTCGCTATCCCAAGCGGGCTCCGCCAAAACTCCACCATCATTCGTGTCGTCTCTGCGGGGAGAGCTCTGGGGATTGTGTTTCGTGAGCGGTGAAGTGAGCGTGATGTTGAATGCGATTGCATGTCTTGATGTTCTTGTGGTGTTTTTTTCGAGTCAGAACGGTCTGTCGAGGCTTCAGCAGAGTTTGGCTCGTCACCCTCAAGATTGTGAAGAATGAGAAATCCTTGCTAGATCGACCGCACGACGATACGGTCCCCGATTGCGACATCGGCCCTAAGCCAATCAAGGTCCTAGAAGCTCACTGCAACCCACGCTTCGTCCCATTCTGGCTTGGCGGGCTCACGCTTAGTGAGAGTCTGAGGAGCGAGAATGACGGAATGGGACCGTTCATTGGATTGATACAGCAATGATGACAGAAGGAAGACGCAAGTAATGCAGCTTGATTATCGCGCACTGCTCAATCAGTGATTCAGTGCAGATTTACAGCGGGCTCTGATCTGATAGTGGGTGAAGGTCAGGGCCAACAGCCCCGAACCAACAGGGGCCTACGGGGAGTTCCCGTGGCCCCTGGCACTGAATTTCAACGTTGAGCGCCGTTGCTCTTTGAACGCTTTTGCTTAGGTTTGTTCCATGCATGTTCTTTTTTCCATCTCCCCGATGCAAAGTAACGACATTTATTTACCTTTCGTGTTGCTTTGGCAGCTCGGTCACTTTATTCGGAATCGTCAGGGGCGCAAAGCTATCCATGCCCAACTCAAATAGCTCCCCCACGTTCATATTCCTTCTCAATCATGGAATTCCCATCTCGATGGCCTCATCACCGTTTTCAACTCCCCGAACCTTGTCCCTTAAAACTTTCGGCCCCACTTCCCCGTGACAGTGGTAATCATTTACTCGGCTTCGAGAGGGACCCTTGGTAGCCAATCTCATATAAACCTAAACCATCTCCGCGGAAGCTGAGCAAAAAGAAGCAAACAAACCTCTCACTCACTGCAAAAATTGGGGGCTTGTTTGTGACCGGCATCGCCCCTGTCTGCCCTACGATCCAGAACTGCCACTTCCAAGGCTATTGCTTAATCTGTGAAGCTAGCGAGTTGACACATGAACAAATGAGTCCGATGATTGATATATCCTTTCAACTATTCGCCAATATAATTTGCTTTTGGACCCTCACATGTCTTAAATTGGTAATATGTCTCGTGGTCTCCACGCCCGTCAACTCTAGCGGCCGCATCGTCGGTCATCGGGTCTCGACTCAAATAAATTACAGCTAAAAGTAATTCGGTCAGCAATTCTAGTATTGGATTGCCGATCCTTGCGCGTCACCAAAACGCTGGAAATCCTAATATTCACGGCCTAGTCAGAGCTGTGCACAGGCATGGTGATACATCCGGTCCGACGGTGTCTCTTGCGCTATGGACCCTGAGATATTGCTCTATAATAATTTCGCATAATAGCTTGCTTTGCTCATTCCAGCAACACGGATCGTCAAATCTGGCCAATTATAACCGCGTCGTCGGTCGTCACGGCCAATTGAGCACCATGTCTCCCTTTGCGTAATCGTCCCGGGCCATCGCGTCTTTCGGTGTGAGAAACTCCGTCGACTGGCTTCCCCCTGACTGCTGCATGTCGATGGATCTGACAGATCATCGCTGCGCCGGGTCGTCGGCCACGTCCTCGCCGACGGCCCAGCTCGAGTTCGTGGGATGGACCTGGTTCACAAGCAGCCAAGCCGCCAACTCTTCCCTCCCGCGCGAGAGGCTAAGGTCATGTTTGCTTTGCCGTCTCAAACCCCCCACGGGATAAAGCGCCCTCTGGTCCAACCGTGTTCGCGTCTTGGCCATCTCGATATCACGTAGAGTCTCTTGGCGGGCGCCCAGATCTTGCGGCCCCATGCGTCGGTGTCTTGGGCTTGATGATGGGCAGGGCCAGATCAGATAAGCCCATGTCACCTCCAACTCGCTGGTGGTGTGTGGATGTCGGGGAGTATGCATACGGTGGCGTTCTGTTCTGGGCCTGATACCCCGGCACCAGTAGCTGCCGTCTTGGATTCTTGGTTTCTTGGGTAGGACAGTCGAATTGTCCTGATCCCCTGCCAAGTAGCGTTCAAGCCGTCCTCCCGCTTCAGCTTAGTGAGTCGCTATTGTCTCTACCGAGAATGTGGTCGTGCCCAACGCCATCTGCATGCGAGCATGCCGCTCCCTTGGCTCGTGGCCTTTCCCGCTGGCTATTCCGCTTGGCAGCACACCTTTCTCGGATGGACGGCACATAGCCCTGCCAGCAGTCCAGGGAATTGTCGAGTTATGCGCGGGATTAGGTTGCGGGT
This sequence comes from Fusarium sp. NRRL 66739, assembly GCA_021655895.1. Classification (NCBI taxonomy): domain Eukaryota; kingdom Fungi; phylum Ascomycota; class Sordariomycetes; order Hypocreales; family Nectriaceae; genus Fusarium; species Fusarium sp. NRRL 66739. The sequence goes on from JAJJWO010000144.1 coordinate 33,018, forward strand.
GTTTTAATCCCCGCTGGCCATAGAATTCCAGAGGGTTTGCAAGCTTCACTTTGCATTTGTTAGTTCAGGTTCTGATTGGGCGCGACATGGAGAGCTGAATATTCACCTGCCACTATTGGTTATTTCCACGGCACCAAAGTCTGCCACTGACCAGAAAACCGACTGGTTGACCAAGTCAACAGGCATTTTGGTCTGGATGGGCAATTGCGTCGACAGCCGTGGCGATGGTGAAATATGGGCTATCCTGGCATGTCGCAATATGGCGTTTGTACTGGTATCGGTTGCTAGGTAGATATAGGCGCGTCAATGGCGGCTGGAAGAGATGGACGAGGACAGCGCCTGCACATGTGACAGGCCGATCGACGAAGCTCCTGTACGTGTTCCACTTGGTCAGCGATGTTGATTATGCTTAAGTGTCGCTCCACATACCGCGACCCTGTTCCCGGGTTCTTTTGCTGGTCTTTGGGGGCTCCAGGTCGTGAATTGACAAGTGCACAATGATGAAGTGAGGTTGAAAAAAAGAAATTACCCACCGCGGCTCGGCTTACGTCAAGATGCACAGTCATGGAATCTCGGGGAGTCTACGGGGAGTTGAGTGTGCCCTGTTTCACGGGGAGTTGTTGCGAAATTGGGTGGGGATGCCCATCATTGCATCAAGACACACACAATGTTGGGTGCAATTGTGGCAATAATGTTTTGGACGAGCTGAAAGTCTAGACAGTCTAGACAGGCCAGTCGAGGCGTCTATGTCTGAATGCTACAGCGCCACCAATGTCAATATGATCAAGGCAATTAATGCCTCAACTACCAATCGCAATAGACGTTGGATCACATTTACTTTCATTCAGCCGTACCATGATCGATGCTCTGCCTCGCCCCCGCGACATCCTCAGCGCAGCAGCGTTGTTACCGCTATCGTGTTTAGCTTCTGAAAACAATGTTCATGTGCACTTCTCAAGTGATTTACAGGAAAAAGCAACTTGTAGCGCTTGACTGAAGCTGTTTTCTGCCCGACCATGTACAAGTTTTATGGTTAGGCTGGCGTTTGTCTCTAGAGTTGCAGGGTAGGCTCGTGTCTGGAGATGACAGCCATTGCAGAAATCTCACCTTTGAGATGAAGGATACTCGATAGCCATCGAAATCAATACAATGAGAACAGTAGTCTTGATCTCGTATATAAAGTATATACTCTATGGGATGTTAAATTAAATGCCAATTGATGAACCTGTTGACCGGACCAGGGCATGTTAGCTACACACACCGGGCGAGTGGACAAAAGGCTTCAACTCTCTTTTGCGCAGCTTGTAACCAGGCAGTCACAATAGCTGCTACCATCTCTCTTACCTTCACGCCACTAATATCAAGGTCATATTTGGTGTATTATATGAGCTGATAGATGATCTATACAATGCCCGATCAAGGGACCAGATTGATGAACAAACACAACCACGATCGGCGTTGTATGCCACCTACTGCAGAGGCAGATGAGATGTATCGTTACAATCATCGTCACACTGTCACTTCTCAGCTTATCTCCTTTACCCTACGCGTTGACCCAATCTCTTAGTTTCACATCTACGAACCGATCAAGCTCCTCCGCGATGTGTTCCTATCACAGTTGTAATCAAACATCGCCTCATGAGTCACTCAATCAATACCGCCTGCTTCTCAAAACTATCGCAATGCTAAGATACCGATCGCTATCAACTCATACCTCTGCAGAATGGCATCACCGTTGGTGTTTCCGCGGATAACCGACATTTACCCATGTGTGACTCGACTGTTTTTTTCCCTCAATATCTTTGATGTCATTAACTCTGGCTAGCTCGCAATTCACCTGAAGTTGAGCTAATCAGAGAAAAGGATAAACAAAGATCGATATGGCGGAATTTGTCAAGGTTTATTCGACTGTGTCGAAGGGACTGCTCAATCTATTGACCAATCAACTGCCCTACTCACTACCACTCCTGCGACGACTGCAGTTCACCAAATTCGAGGGAGGACTGCGCGAAACAGCAAAGGTCATCTTTGTAGCTGACTCTGAGTTCGAAGAGGACAGTGACTCCCCTCCAAAGAGATTCACGGCGGCTTACATTGATGTTGGGGGAGGCCCTGATACACAAGCCTGGTTCTACTCAACCCTCGAGCACCCCGATCAGGCTGACAACAATGACACGGCTGTCTACGAGGCACAACTCAATAGTCTCATAGGCGAGGCCATCGAAATCACCGAAGACTATGGTCGTGAACTTAAATACCCCGGTGCTGTGCTTCTAGGCAGCCTGCATGACTCTGTCCGAGCGCTTTTGTTCAAGACTGGACGAGTTCAGCTCCGAGAAACCGGGGCATATGACAAGTGGTTATTCAAGTATCAAGACTTGCCTAATGATGAGGGGGAGCTACCTGAAGGAATGCATTGGGCAACGGCGACTGAAGATGACTGTCGGGTCGTTATCTCTCGGACCAACATTCCACGAACAGTGTAAGGCCCTTGTTAACGACCAATGACATTCATAATAACTCAGCTCAGGGAGGTGTTGAGCCGTATGCCAAGCCTGGTGATCAAGCTTGACGATGAAACCCCTATATCCTGGGCATTTCTCGGTATTTAACCTTTGACTCCAAAGTGGAATCAAATCTAATCCATGCCTAGGTTTTGACGGCTCATTAGTCAGTCTCCATTGCGAAGTATATCTCCCATAAGCCTATAAGGCAACTGAGCTAACACATGTATTTAAGGAGCCATATCGACGACGCGGTCTCGCCAAAACCCTCGCCGCCAAGCTATTCCGTGAAAAGTCTCGTGACTTTGCCGACGATGGCTGGTGTGCTGCTGATGTCGCACCTGACAACGATGGAAGCAGGGGCATGTGTAAGAGACTGAATGGAAACCCGTACTGGAGGATTTCGTGGTGAGTATTGTCTTGTGTTGAGTTGGGCCGCTTAAGCTGATTTGTCTAGGGTGTTGCTGAATGTGGGAGAGACACCGCCAGATCTAACAAACGGTCGGTAGAGGCATGATAAACTTGGTATTCATGCATGCTTTGGAGGGTCATGATTATGAGAAAACTACATTGATTAGTTCTGGAAAGGTGCTAGCCAGCTTCTGAATAGGCGAGCCAGCCACGCATCAAGTTGTTGATGCGAACAAGGAGAGCTGATACGTACACGACTATTAGATTAGACTCACCATAGAAAGTTTTGAGAAACATGAGGCTCAGACAGCTGAATCAGTGGTCTTTACTGTTACTAATGCAAGTGCAGAATGTAAGAACGAAAGAAATCAGTCACAAGAGTGAGTGAAGTGCCTGCACTTTATATGAAAGGGTTGTGTGAAGGAATGCTAAGAAAGAAAGGCTCGTAGCTTATAAGAGGTGTCTCTTGACCTGGTGATAGCGCTTTGATAATATATCTAATAAATATATACATTGCTCTGTGTCCTCGGAGGGCGCGCCGAGATTTTCAGTTCCACCGCCATCTACCATCGGCTATCACCCCGCATTGGGCTTGTCCATTCCGGCTGAGATTGCCAGCTTTTCATTGGTCAGGATTGTGCTAGAGCCTAGGAGAGGAGTTTGTGGTTTTGCCGCCGCCGCCTTATCCTCTATTACCAATATCTGTACTACGGTAGACACATCGAGTAGTCGACCAAAATGGCACCCGAGACATCCCCCAACTTGATCAAGACCAAGAAGAGACCCAAGGTTAGAGGTAAGCCGACACAAGACTCATGTTCCCGCGTACCCCTTGCCAAAACAACTAACTGGGTTCAAGGCTGCTACCAATGTTCTCGTCGACGTATAGACTGTGACCGCAAAGAGCCAACGTGCGGGAAATGCACTGCCAAAGGACTCACCTGCAGTGGACTAGGTTTAAGGTACCGCTTCAATGATGGCATTGCTTCCCGTGGCAAGCTTGTCGGCAAGACACTCCCCGTAGTTGAATCGTCAGCAAGTAAATCGTGCAGTGCATCCAAGCCAGCATCTAGCCCTAAACCCGAGAAGGTAAAGGAAAACGACGTCTTTCGTGCAAGCGGCTATGAGAAGTTTGAGCAGCCTATAACATTCAGTAACGAGACGACCGACGAAAGCCCCAAAGCACAAGAGTTGGTTGTTTCAACATATCCTGCAATCTCCATTGAAGTAGGCTTAGATCACGTCGATTCAAAGGCGAGGTTCTGTCTCCAGTACTGTAAGTCATTATCATCATCAACTCGGTCCATGTCTAACAAAGAGCAGTTTCGAACAACATAGCCCAGCTCATCGCCGTCATAAACATGGGCTTCAACGGCTATCGAGATCTTGTCCTTCCAAGGGCTGAAAACGACCCCCTTGTAAGAAAGGCAGTTCTTCTAGTCGTAGAGCAACACCTTTCTCTACAAAATGGGACAGCAATATCATTAGACCCCAGAGCCTACAGCAGTATAGTTCGGGACCTCATTATACGCTCCCATAAATGCGCTCCTCAAGATGATGATTCAGCACTGACTGCACTACTTTTACTGCATATACGGGAGATGATAAGCGGCAGTGACAACTTTAAACTTATCTACGGGTCTTTACGGGTCGTGGTAAATGCACTTGCACAGAGCTCTAGTACTGGGAGGTCTGATTTAAGAAGGTTTCTTCAAATGCAAATCTTGAGGTATGTGTCAGATGTAGCCAATAGTTTTGCAGCTGGACTAACGAGTTCTAAGGGTCTGTCTTTTCGGAGAGGCGCTCTTCAACGAAACCAACGGAGTCCACTTCATACAAGCTCAACGGCAAGCATGTCTTGAATTCATCCTCTGGTGCGACCGCTTCCATCCAGAACTTCAAGGTCTTCTCGTTAAGCTCGCCGACTTGACCACCTGGGCCTGCGACATTTACGTCCAGCGAGCCATGTTCAACCCACCACCAGAAGAGACTGTCCCCATGATTGAAAGGTTCAAGCAGTCACTCCAAGAGGTGGATCAATACATCGACATCGTAGGTCGACATCTTCTTGCTTGGCCGTACTTTATTGTTGCTGCAGAGAGCTCGACGATAGACCATCGAGAATTCTTCTTGGATAAGTTGGTGTCGTTGCATAGAACTACCGGCTGTTGGAATATTCTGAGGGCGATTGATCAGGTCAAGGAGATTTGGGCGTCTCAATCTTCGATTCGATGGACCAGTTTGCTGGGTGGACCGACGCAGGCCTTTATAATGTGAGACTGTAATACAATACTAAGCCACTATGTAATTTTTATATGACTTCGGAAGGGACTAAGTTGTCTCATGGCTTGCAGCTCAAGACTTGTCTTCCTCTTCGTTTAACGGCGTGAAAGGTTCGGAGAGCTTGTGTCCAAATTTCACAAAACTTCTACTCATTCATCAGCGGATTCATGCTGGTGTTGGGTTGGATCTTTCAAGTGTGGTGTCGTATATTACATAGAAAATTGGGGAGACTTTGGATTCACTTGCAATTTAACACCATAGACACTATCGCACGAAGCATAGTTATCATCCCTATCAGATATATAATTGTTAAATGATAGAGGTTAAGCCTCAATCTCCAATCCAGCTCGACTCCGCAAACGCAAGTATCAAGACGCAGGTCTTCTTCCCCAAAGGAAATGAACAGGGAGATAAAGGTGAATCGAAGGATCCTTGATCTCATTCTTAACCTTGGCCATGAAAACCTGTATTTCCTCCTGCGACCATCCAAGCACGGCCGAGAAGATCTGCGGCGTGTATGATTCAATGGCTTGAGCCTCTTGGATGGACTGATGTTTGCCAATTTCCTTGAGCTTCGGGTCTTTGGGCCATGACCCGAGCGGCATCTGTTGGAATGTTAGATATTGGTTGGATGGTAGTTGAGTCTCGTGCATACCTTGCGTATCTCTTCCCGTACGTTCTCAAAGCCAGCAGCTACCAGCTTATCCTTCCACAAAGGAGCACAATCAATTGGCTTGCCGAACTTGGCAGATCCCTCACACAGGGTCTTCAACCATAGCTGGGCATTGACAGCCTTCTCGTCCGTACCATCATCTGATAAGAACGGTGCAGCGACTGCCTGCATCTCGATGTAACCGCCAGGAGCTAGGTGTTGTAAGGCTTGCTGAAAGAACCGGTTGTCATGGCTAATGCAGCCTTCCAGCTCTCGGGCGTGGATGAAGTCAAAGGGCGTGTGATAAAGCCAATCAGCCTCGAAATCGTCTACTTCAAATCGACAATTTGGTGGCGTCCTACGGTTTAGTAGTCAGCTTCTAACCATAGACACGAGGATAGTTGCCATACCACTGTGGTTGGATAGGGCTAAGGTCAGTGCCGAGGACCTCAGCGGATGGAAAGTCACTTGAAAGCAACGTTAGCAAGAATAAAACATATGAAAGACTTTCTGCCACGTAGTAATTGACTCACTCTGCGAAGTCTATCGCCCAGATACCAGTGCCAGTACCCAGATCTAGAACACGCTGAGGACGGTCACCAATAGGCGCCAGGAATAAAGCACCGTCTAGCATCAGAGAGTAAATGTGATGTACCAAGTCCATTCGCGATTGCTCTTCTTCGTCGTTGGGCTGAGAGAAGCTACATCAGCATTTCAATCTCAATGATACTTGGTCATCAAAGCTCTGCGTACCACGAAGTAGGCACCTTCACGAAAAGCATGATACCGGCGGCCGTTCTTGGTCGTCTATTAGTAAAGCGGATGGTTGGGTCATCAGGTGAACACTACCAAGTATCTATAGTTGAGAATGCTGGAGTTGATTGACGACGTCTGGCTGGTTGATCCCTCCCTTTGCGAAATGACGTTAGTCGGAGCGAGAGCCATTGGTGTTGATAACTCACAACAGATTGTATGTGGAATTATTATCTTGAGTTTCCGCTTCCTACACTTGGTTAGCACGGTGCTCAACTGAAGTAATCCATGGGAAACACACGTCAACTTCCAAAGGATCTTCTCTTGGCCGAGACTAAGTTTTAGCTACAACGCCCTGGTTCGGGCTCAGACTCTCGTTATCTGCCATGGTTACGATAAAGCTGAGAGAAGTTGCAACGTTTGCGGGTTTTTTTAATCTGGCTTTCGGTCTCATGACATATCACATTTCATGATAACGTCCCTGCAAGCAGCAGCCAACAGAGATTGAAGCCCAGCCTGCGCTACCGGGTTATTGAACAGATGGCGAATCTTAGACCCAAAGCTGACATCAAATCGGTGAAGATAATAGCGTCCTGTACTGTCTTGGCGAGCGTATCCCAAGGAAGAAATCCGTTCATTTCATCCACGTTGGAAGCTGTTATCTTCGGAAAGTCATGACCAGAACCCCAAGCATAGCTCAAAGCAACATATTCCATATCTTGGGTAAGCCGATCTGGAATATATATCTTGGGGGGCTTTCCTACATCTTTGGAGCCAACATCGATGATTCTTGTTGGCAGGGCTTTGGACGACTGCTCAGTGTTGTTGCATTTGGTGTGAGATGCTCTCCATCTAAGCATCCATTCTTTGGCCAGCTTAAGAATAAGAACATTTTCAAACTCTCCATCCGAACGAATACCTTTGAATGGCTTCATAGCTGGTGAAACGGGCACATCGGCTTCCTTCGATGGACCAAACTGTTAGAGGCAACTGATGAAAATTGAACTATATCTGCTGACGAGTTATGCTGGTCCAAGGATAGAATGAACAACCTTTTCTACTTTATCCACCAATTTATCGATCTCCTCGCTGGTAATTGTGAAAGGGGGCGAGATCATCACCATGTCGCCCCGAATACCGTCGATATTTCCCGTCCCAGGGATAAGAGAAATGCCATGATCGGGATCCAGACCAGTCTTGTGCAGCTTTGCAGCTATCTGCTGCGTAGTTGAGAACGGTGCCTTGGAATCCTTATCGAGAACAAACTCCAGCTATATCCTATTGTCAGTAGCAGACCGTAACAAGTCATCGTTAACTCACCCCCCAGTAGAGTCCTCGTCCACGGATATCTCCTATATGCTTGTGATTCGCAAGACGCTCCCTCAGTTTCTCTCCCAGTCTTTTACCCATTTTCTGGACATTAGCCAGCAAGTTGTCATCCCTGATGACAGATTGGACGGCATAAGCGGCTGCACATGCAACAGGATGTCCTTGGTAGGTTTGGCTGTGCGAGAAGGCCCCGGAGCCCTGTGCCAAGGTACTTGCAACCTTTTTACCAACTAGCAGAGCCCCGACGGGCATGTAGCCAGCTCCAAGGCCTTTGGCAATAGTCTGCAAATCTGGAACCACGTCCTCTTGTTCCCAAGCATGCAATGTGCCAGTGCGACCCATACCGGACATGACCTCGTCCAATATGAGAAGAGCCCCGTGGCGATCACAGACTTCTTTCATGGCCTTGAAGTAGCCCGGTGCTGCGGGTGCACAGCCCAGTGACTATGCAAGATGTTGGTGCAGGTTGCCTTTGGGAGATGCATACTCACAGTCCCAGATACCGTCTCAGCTATAAACGCACAAACCGTCTCAGGCCCAACGCGGCGAAACTCAGCATCTAGCTCCTTGGCGAGGCGGTGTACATACTCCTGCTCTGTCTCCCCGACTTTCATCTCCCGATAAGGATAGCAGGGGGACACGTGAGACACATTTGTAGCAAGAATTGGCTCATATACACCGCGTCTTGCTTTGTGACCTCCGACTGATAATGATCCAAGCGTATTTCCGTGATAAGACTGTCTCCGTGCAATGAACCTTGTCCTTGCTAGCTGCGGCGTCGGTAATTCTATAAAGTACTGGCGGGCCATTTTCAAAGCTGCTTCGACGGCCTCAGTGCCTACAAGATATCCATCAGCACTTCATATCTCGAGCGATTGCGCTGGTGATGCCAACCTGAGCTAACGATAAAGACCTTGGACATGGCCCCATTTGTTGACTCAGTCAAGAATGTCGAGATCTTCTCTGCGGCTTCTGTAGTGAAGAATGGATTGTAGCAGTATGCCACACTGTCGAGCTGGGCGGCTATAGCTTCCTTGACTCGAGACTCATTGTGTCCGATTGACACGACAGCTGCTCCAGAAGACGCATCAAGAATTCGATAGCCTTCCTGCGTCTCCAACCAGCAGCCTTGGCTCTTGACGATTCTCGGAGGCGGGCTGTTGATCTTGGCGTGAAGAGTTGAGACACTTGCACGACTGAGGTGGCTTCTGGGCGGTTTGCTGCTACGTAGTGCGCATCTTGAAATTATAAGTGCTGTGTGCCGGGATAACAGTCGCATTTTAGAACTTGTCATAAACTCATATGAAGCAATGATAGAGATGTGGGATTCGTGCTCCTATTTATCACTTTCTTGAGATCCCCATGTCTTCAAATGAGGAGACCTAGGTATTGAGTTCAGCCAATGCAATGCATTCACCATAATAGGGAGCTAGAGGGAGATGCCCGGCCAATGACAAGAGTTTCTATGGCATTGGATTCATAAACATGCTCGCGTAGTGATTGTCTCCATCGGCCTGCTACATCCGGTATAGTTGATCGAGGCGCGAATAATGAAAGAAGTAATCACGAAAGTTATAGAACTTGTTGAAAAAATCTAGTAAACATAAACAACTATTCTAAAAAAACAAACTTTAATTGTAAATTGTGAAATGGTTATATGACAACTCTACATAAATGTGTATAGATACGGAGAATTCGTATGAATGCTGGCATGCAACGTGATTATTCCTCAATGGCCTCACAGGACTCTGAAGACAGGATACTCATCTCCCGCGTGCAGTGGAATGATGTTGAAACTAGCATAAGAATCAATATTCTCAGGCTCCAGCGCGTTGAAGGCCAATGCCGCATTCTTTTGCTTGGTGCTGACAAGGAAACTTCCCGCTGGCAGAGTGATTTCCTTCTTTTTCGCCTCAGCGGTGACCGTAGCTAGCACAGCTCCCTCGTAGTATGAGCGACCAAGTGTAGACGAGGTGATGTTCAGAGCCTCGACTGTGCCGCTCCACGGCTTGTTTAGTTCCTCAACCTCGAGTCCGGAAACCTTCAAACGCGCGGCAAGATCTGCCCAAGCAGCAGGGATGAGGTATGACTCGGGTCGAGAGCGGGTGAGGTTGGCAGTAGTGGGTGTTGTAGATGCAAAGTTGACTTGAACATCAACCACCGAGCCATTCGTGTAGTCGATCATCTGGAAAGGTCGGGTTTCAGACTTTGAATAGTCGGTGACTACAATAGGTTCCTTGGACTTGATGAACGTGTCAATCCCGCCTTGGACTGTCTTGAGCACCTTTTGCGCATTGTTTGCCGCGGTTTCGACGATAGCACTGGCCATAGTTAGGCCAGAGGCAGTTCGTCGTTGAAACTCTTGGTCTGCGAGGCCGATACCTCGCATTTCGATGAGGAACGTGATAGACTGGGTCAAACCCAGGGCATTGCGGCCGATCTTGGCGTCAGAACCAGCCTCAGCAAATCTGCAATCTTCTGTCAGTTAAATCAAAGGATGGCCAACTGTAGCGACTTACGTGGGCACAAAGTCAAGGTCATGACTGGTAGAGCCAGTGACATACGGCTCCCATCTCAAACCCGCGTCGTCCATAGCTTTGCCAATATTCACAGCAAACAGCTTCTCTGAAAGTTGTCGGATGCTTTTGTCGATGTTGAGGTTCTTTGCAGCCGAGAAAAGACCATCGGCCGCTTGCACGTAGCGGCCATACGTCGGGGACGCACCGTACTCGTGCATGTCGACCACGACATGTGGTTCAAACTCGTTGAATAGCTGCTTGATATCACGCGTCTGCTGGCGAGCGAGCTTAATGTGGTCGCGGTTAGGATCATAGTTGGTAGCCAACGTGCGCTGGAAGTAGAATACGCCGTCGGGGTTGTAACGTGGCAAAACGACGATTTCCACGTTCTTGAGCATCTTGGACGCCCATTCGGGCTCCCTGTCGAATTTACCGATAAGGGCCAAGAGGGATTCGTCGCCAGCGGGTTCATTGCCGTGGACAGCGCCCTGGATCCAGACGCGGACTTTGTTTGAACTCTTTGGGCCTCTGGAGGTTGAGAGCTGCACGAATGGGAACGAGCGATGCTCCTCGGAGGTGAAGTTTGCGGTATGATATGTCATGAAATCATTCTTGGACGCAATGCCTTCTAGGAACGTCTCTGCTCAGAGTCAGTATACTACTCAAGTTTGAATGAAAATTGCGTGCATACCCATATCCTCATGAGAGGTAGGTCCTTGGGTCCCATCCTTGAAGCCAGACTGCCTGTTCTCGGCGTCTAGAAAGGCAGGAGAGTACAAGTCAATATCAACATCCTTGAAGTTGGCGGCCACGAGAGGAATATCCTTCCGGACGGACACGTGGTTGTGGCCATATCGAGCAGCATTCACGACAGAAACGACCGACAGGCCGACGAGGCCAATTGTTTTTCCCAACATGACTCTGACAAGGACCAAGATCCCCTGCGAAGCTACATGGTCTAGGGGGATGCGCTCTTTTATAGCCCACCGGGGTCAGAACTTTCCCGAATTGGTAGCTGGTAAACAACGGCGTTACTTGTGGCCTCCGTGCTTTATCCCCAGCTTATCAGGAGATAAAGTTGCTTTGCTAGTAATGTCCCCGAGATATCCGAGGGGAAAAGATGTCTTGGCAGTCAACGGGCGTAGGCTTGAAAAGGAAGCTCGCGATGATCAGTGGGACGAATGCGACTTTGGCCACTTGGCAGAATGGTCAACTGCCTACCTTGGTATCCCTAACCACATTTTACAACCTGGAAGGGATATGATATAATGACTGTTTAATAAAACGAGGTAATGTCTTGTAATAAAACTAAGTTTCTTAGGTAAAGCTTGATGGTAGTATTATAATGTAATTAACAGGAAAACATAAAGTTATATTAAAGGGAACATTCATATTAGTTGTCAGGTTCAAGTCCTTTACTACATTAAGGTTTCTTTAGCTTGCTACCTAATCTTACTGTGGTTATTCACTTATGCAACCTCTGGTTAGACCCGCGGAGTCAAATCCTGGGGTTGTCAGCCCGTTATGATATAAACAAGGTGTCTTGGGAGCTTGATGCTTATCCTAAGTAGTTAAAATGCTAGAATCCATAGAATCAAGTTATCGCAGTTTCTTCCAATTCAGATATCATTATTTCTCGTAACCAATAGGAGGCTGAGTACTTACTAAGATGATATGTAACCAACCGATGACTGACTCGACACTCTGCTGCGGAGTATGTTGCTTATCATCAGGGAAAACAACATCTCTTCCAAGTTCCCGGGAAGAACTCATCCACTCCTCGCGGTTTTGTTCTCCTAAATGCCAATAGCATGTCTCCTCAAGTAATAAGCAGACCCTTGGTTGGGTTGGCGAAACAAAAGAGCATCGCTGAGCGAATCGCGACGAACCTCTACTCGTCAACGCGTCGACTACGCGACACGGCTATACCGCACGCGGTTTCAACTAGTAATGAAGTCGTTAGTGTTGTATGCATTTCTGACACGCACAACACTTTTCCATTTCCCTTACCAACAGGCCATATTCTCGTTCACGCTGGGGATCTCTCCCAGTACGGCACATTTGCTGAGGTTCAGGCACAGCTGACATGGCTTGCATCACAACCACACACACACAAAATCGTTGTGGCGGGCAACCATGATCTGATCCTTGATTCGAATTTCGTCAGTTTGCATCCGGATCGTGAGCTGAACCACCCTGGCCAGTCTCGCTCGGATCCTGACTGGGGCGACATACACTACTTGGAACACGAATACATCGACCTCAATCTCGAGGAGCTTGGCCGTACCATCCGTGTTTTTGGAAGCCCGTGGACACCAAAATATGGAAACTTTGCATTTCAATACAACACAAAAACAGACAATTTCACCTGGAAAGATTCAATACCAGCAGACACCGACCTCATGCTCGTACACGGCCCTCCAAAAGGGCACCTCGATGATGGAGGCAAAGGATGTGAGATGCTGCTTGCAGAGCTGTGGAGGGCAAAACCAAAGTTGGTGGTTTGTGGTCACATCCACGCAGGGAGGGGCCAGCAAAACCTGGTCTTTGACCGTGTTCAAGCCAGTTGTGAGGCCGTTGTTATGGGTAGACGACCATGGCTGTCCTTGCTCAAGTTGACCTTGTGCTATTTCTGGCAGAAGCTCACAACACTTATCGGCATTTCGTCGATCGGTCAAGGAACCAAGAACACGCATCTGGTAAATGCTGCTATGATGACAGAGCGAAGTGGTGCCGCGCCCTTGGATATAACCATAGTGAATGTATAATGTGGTCTGTAGCCGCCAAGCATATATATATGGAAGCAAATGTGTCAACGGAGGCGCTCAATAGCACTCTCACTCCTTTGATACGATTACGAGGTTCCGGTCCTTTATGATTCATTATCCTTTAGGCAATAAAATGTGGTTATCGTGCTCCTCGATATTCGGCTAGTTACCACGACGAAGACTAGGGTTGGAAAGGGAAGAACCGCATTCTATTCTTTCCCTTGGAGACGATATTGCATATACCGCATGATGAATCTGATGGCCCCCAACTTACCTCTTTGGATGGCCCCAAAGCGTCAGTCGCGTTTAGGAAGAAGAACATTCTCCTGTTGGAACCGCACATAAATTTTGTTTAGCAGCCTGGTCAGTCCATGTGCTTTCCAAGAATTACCAGTAAATTCCCAGTTAAAGAATAATTCATGGATAGTGTTGATTGAGTTGGAAAAACTCAAAGTGGCTCACATATTTCATAAGCTGGAATGCATAAAGATAGGCCTAGGTTCAGCCTTGACAATCCTTGTTTTAAGCAACACATCCGCGTCTTCCGTGAACTCGTCACCGTAAACTCACCACTGTAAACAATACAATAGACAAAATGCTCATCTCTCACAACAAAACTGCCTCCAAGTCGAGAACCTCTCGTCGAATCGTCTTTTATCATCAAACTCAGTACAAAGACGATAGATACATCTCCATCCTCCCCATGCTCGACCCCGCAACCGGTGTCTCACACGTCATCATCGCCGCGATTCATCTCAACGCGCCCGACAGGATCACCCTCAACGACGATCTGTACGACTCAGACAAGTTCATTCCTCTGTGGGATGAAGTCCGACAGCTTCAAGCAGGGGGCATCAAAGTCCTGGGCATGCTCGGCGGTGCAGCCCAAGGCTCGTACACGAGACTCGACGGGTCGCTTGAGGGCTTCCACCGATGGTATCAGCCTCTGCGGAGGATGATCGCCTGGGCGCAGCTTGATGGGCTGGACCTCGATATCGAAGAGGCCATGTCGCTCGGCGGTGTTATTCGTCTGATCGATCACCTCAAAACCGACTTTGGACAGGACTTTCTCATCACGCTCGCACCCGTGGCGCCCGCCCTGCTTAACAGGCAGAACCTAGGCGGCTTCAACATTGAGGAGCTCGAGAAGGGTCTTGGCTCGCGGATAGCATGGTACAATACGCAGTTCTACTGCGGCTGGGGCGACATGAGCAAGACGCACGACTACGACGCCATTATTGCACGCGGCTGGCCGCAGGAAAAGGTCGTCATAGGCCTTGTCACGAACCCGGATAACTGCTCAGGTTACGTCAAGGAAGCAAAGTTGAGAGCGTGTCTGGCCGAGCTGGTGACCAAATATCCTCGAATAGGCGGGATTATGGGGTGGGAGTGGTGGAATGCGCGCAGAGAGCATGACGCCGAGGTCGGGAGGCCGTGGAAGTGGGCCGAGATGATCAATGACATGTTGAACCCTGAGACAACGAGCGAATGATGGAATATGAGGGTCATGATCGATGATTGTCATGTCACAACATCTATGACGACAGGGTTGCGCCACGCTGATCAAAGACCTACAAAGACCCCAGATTTGTTTACATACGAGTAGAACCTAGATCCTGGTTGTGCAGTTGCATTCTTGACAACTCTATTAAATACACTACAATGGCGTCCGACGAGAAGCACATGGAGAACCACCAGCACCAGTTCGAGCATGACAATGCCGACGGCTGGGAGACTCAACCTCCCTATCAACGCCCCGACGAGGCTACCAAGACACGTGCGTCCTTTGAGAAAAAGATTCACGGTTCGTGTCACTGCGGTCGAGTTCAGTATTGGCTCAACAAGGATAAACCACTCGCCTCCAAATACTGCCATTGCGTAGACTGCAAGAAGATCCACGGTGCTCCTTTCCAGTGGGCGGCCATCTTCAAAAAGACCGACTTGGCCTTTGAAAACGGCGTCAAGTGCCTCCGCTTCTACAAGACTTCCTCCAAGAAGAATGAGCATGTTCTTCCCTGCAAGGTTGGCTGCGCCGAGTGCGGAAGCTGGATCATGGATGAGGGTCGAAACATGGTCCTCCTATTCCCTACGCTGCTGAACCTCGACACACCTCGGCTGCGAGAGAACTTCCAGCCTCAGTAAGTCTTGCCCCTGCAGTCTTTGCTGTTGTAGAAACTAACATGATCAGATGCCACATCTTCTACCCTTCGCGCGTCTTGGACATCCCCGATGGAAAGCCCAAGTGGACAAAATTAGACGACTCCAGTGAGCGCATGGAAAACGAGGCCTAAGTCAGGGCATTCTGATTTGGCAAGCGGCGGTGTTGGGGACACAGGAGTTGGGCTGGGCTGAAGTGCTGAACTCGCTAGCGAACGGTCATGTCATGTAAAAGAAGCTATCATGTTGAATGAGAAAACCAAAACTCGATATTTTGAACATGTCCTTAACCCTGTGTCCTAATTATATTACAATTCCTATTCATACAAGTCATAGCTAAACTGTCCCCAGCGTCAAAAGTACTTGACAAAATCTTTCTTCTCTTTCACCGGTGTCGTCTTCGGCGTTCCCTCCAACGGCTTGAACGTCCATACTTGAGGAGAGCTAGCTCGCACAGGCGTTGATATGCCGGCATCTCCTCCATTTTCTTCCTTCTGAACTGTCAATGCGGCAGGTTCTGCCACAGTTGCTTGACTGTCAGGCGTTACTGCGCCAGAACTTGCTCCAGATGCTTGGTTGTCGGGCGTTGATGGTCTGACGACTTGCTTCTCAGGCGTTGACGCAGTAGATTCTGTGCCATTTACTTGAATGTCAGGCGTTAATACATCAGACTCTGCTCTGTTCACCGGTTTCTCAAGCGTTGACGCAGCAGATTCTACTCCATTTGCTTGAATCTCAGGCGTTAATGTGTCAGAACCTGCTCCGTTCACCGGCTTCTCAAGCGTTGACGCAGTAGATTCTGCACCATCTACTCCAGGCGTTAATGTGACAGACTCTGCTTCGTTCACCGGTTTCTCAAGCTTGGATGCGCTAGGTTCCGCTCCATTTGCTTGAATGTCAGACGCTAATGTGTCAGAACCTGCTTCGTTCGCCTGCTCATCAGACACTTGTTTGTCAGACGGCGTCGGTAAGTCTCCTTCAACCACACGTGATTGAGTATCCCTACCGATGAGTTAGTCTATCGACATGATACTTTTCGTGCGATAACATACTGCTTCTCTGGTTGCTCTGGCAATTTTACCTGAGGAGAGCTAACGTGCGCAGGTGTTGATACACTAGATTCGCCTCCGATTACTCGCTTCTTAAGCGGTGGCGTACTAGATTCGGCTCCGTTCGACTGCTCATCAAGCGTTGGGACACTGGATCCTCCTGCGTTTACTTGCTTATCAGACGGCGACGATGAGCCTCCTTCAACTACACGCGGTGAATGAGTGCCCCTACCGAAGAGTTAGTCAATTCATGTCATACTGGTTGTGAGACAACATACTTCTTGACTGACTTCACTGGCAATATAACTCGAGGAGGGATAACGCGCCCAGGCTGAAAAGGGGCAGCTTCAGGATCTAGCATATCAGGCGTTGATACAGTGGATTCTGTTTCGTTTCTTCGCTTGTCAGACGCTGGCTTCTCAGACGATGGCTTCTCAGGCGCTGGTTTCTCAGACGTCGGCGGCGAGCCTGCTTCAAACACAAGAGGTGGCTTGGGGCTACTACGGAAGAGTCAGTCAAGCAATCTCACACTCGTTTTGTGGCAACATACCTCTTCTTCCGCAGATATGGCGATTCCCGCACCGCATCAACCTTGACAATCCCCTCAGCGTCAAGGATGCTCTTGATGTTGGAGAGGTTTCCTTGTGTAATCTTGAAGATGGTCCTGACAAGGCCGATAGCCCGCTCGGGCACCTGACCGACTTCTTTGGTCTCCGGGTCGGTCATGAGCCACTCCGTCAAGGAGAATGGAAGCATCACTGCGTAGGCCACTTCCTGCGACAGTGGGTTGCTTTCAACGTACATGTTTAGACCGCCCGCGTCGCGGAGTGCGAATGGTGACAACGGGCTGTCCACTTTTATGCAAGGATCGCCCTCGCCATGAGGCAAGTGAAGTCTGACCTTGATACGCTGTTGTGGCATCAAGTGTATCGTTGCGTTCCCTAGCGTATTGGTTAAATCCCTGAGTCTAGCCTCAGTGGCTACGCGAGGGCTTCCAAAGTGCACAGCGACTCTGATTTATGTTAGAAACAGCATGAGTATACGGAGGAGAGACATACCGCAAGAGGCCGTCGGCTCGTACAGGATGTATACGTCGCGTCGTTTTTAGGTCTGTCGCATTAAGTTTAATTTCAGTGAGCTCTTCAAGAACCATTGATAAACAGCGATTCTGGAAGTTGGCCCACGAAATAAACGGTCCCAGCAGCCAAGCTGTAGTTGGGCCAGCATCCAGTAACTCGATCCTTTCGCTGAAGCCCTGATGATAGTCCATGTCTGCGATGAAGAAACGTGTCGAGGCGGAGCAAAGCCGGACTTTCTGGTCTGTGCCAACGACTGGAAAGATCTCACTCTTTATTAGCTTTTCCTTGTCGAGAAACTGTCCGTAAGTGCTGATTTCTTCGCTCAGTGCAACCAAGAGTCTTTTGGCCTGCTCTGCTGGCGGATCTGACAGGTCTAGCATGATTCGAGTGCCAAAGTTGACGAGATCGTTGTAGACGACGCCAATGTTGGTCCTTGGGACGTTCAATAGCTCGACGAAGAGTATCTCGAGATCTGGATAGTGTTCACTGAGATTGTGCAACTTTGGGTGTTTGAGCTTTGGGGCCCAGACGCATTCGCTTGAGCGGCGCCATGACGAAGCACTATCCGAGGGAACAAGAATGCGCTGGTTGTCTTTGAAAGTTGTTCTTTGAACAGTCAGAAAAACTCCTTAAAGAACGAAGATACGTACCTAATTCGTGCCACGTCCTTGTCCGACAGCTCGGATCTTAGTACATCCAAAGCGCGATACAGCTGCCTTGCCTTTTCAAAATCGGCCTGTTGCTTCTCAAGCTCATCGAGAACCTTTGCAGTTGAGCCATTCGTGATGTCCAATGTTTCCCTATAGAACTTTTCGAGTGCCGTGAGTTCAAAACTGGACACCTCCCAATCTTTTGGTGGTGGAAGAAGAATTGCGCTTGATGTTGCTGTTGCCAACTCTTGGGGGGCTTTCACATAGCATTTGCTCGGGGCAGTCCATCCGTTCTCAGACAGGACAAGTGAAAATTCTTTGAACCAGTTTCTGTGCACGAATATCAGCCAAAACTCTCTGCTTGGCACATCTTGATGCTCTTACCTCGTCGTCTTAATATCTTTGTCGCTCTCACATAAAGCAAGTATGCGAAGATACAATTCCAAGACACGTCGCGGAAAAGTCACGTCACCCTGTTTGTTATCCTTCCGTATATACGTCAGAAGCGCGAGGTGATACACCAAGTTATCCTTGGAGCCGATACCAAGATCATCTCTCAGGAAAGCCCAGGGGCCAAGGTCCGCGTCCGAGGTCAAAGCCGGTTCAAGATTCAGAAATGGAAAGCCTTCTTCTGGGAGTAGATATCGATTCCGGATATACCGGAGCTTGGGAAGGGGCAGGTATGATCCTTCAAGTCTAGCTCTGTTCTCATTGACCGGAGCGATCGTAAGACTCTTTAATGCTTTCAGGACAGTTTCGGACTTGATGACAGAAGGTCTATCTTGTTCCCAAGCGTGACGAAGATAGTCCATAAAGTCATCAGGTCGTTCTTTGGCGAAATTGACGCATTGTGTCGATATCACGGGTGAATCCTGACTATCAGGCTCGATTAGATGCGTATCGAAGGCCTCTTGACCCTCAAAGGGCTCCTTGGGGCGAAACATGGCGAAGCGATGATACGGAGAGTAGAAATTTGCTAGCCTAGATTACGCTACTCCTATAAACAAATACAAAGTTGGCACGGGGATAGGGGTCTTATGCCGGAGAAATAATCGACCGGAACTGGAAAAAGTAATATGGTGCACACGCCATCGTTACATGAGTTTTCCACTGAGAATGCAAGGGGCAATTGCCAAGTAATGCTGAAATAAAATCCAACTTCAATTTGCGAACTAATTTATGCCCACCACCTTACATGGCGCGTGTTGGACTCACAAAACAGTACGCCAATTGCTACGTCGTTTTCCAACAAATCACAGTATAACAGTTACTTAGCAAATCACCAATCCTACTAAGTGCGTGTTACCACACTGTTTAAGTATAACAGTCACTTAGGGCAAATGTATAATACTCCCTTAGCATAATTCATTCATCTGAATAATCTGGGAGTGGTCCAGGGTTCGATTCCCTGTTCGTCCAACTTCGGTGGTTAGATTCCACCTTTACCACACTTCTTTTGGCCATTTCAATATCTCTTGAGCTTCAAACAAGCGAGTAATTTCTTTTTTAAAGGCACAGTTAAGAAGAGGTATGTGCTTTCTGTTGTGAGCCGTAATCAGTTGGAGCTGTCCCTTTATGCATAGACAGGCCGTTTCTAACTGTGCTCACATCCGTTACTTCATCTGATAGTGTGAATGAAGCAATCCTATGCTGTCTTATTGGCATTCGTGATTCGCGATGCTATGAATTACTTTTCCTTGCATCACTGATCCATATATAGCCCTCTAATTTTGACAGCTTTTCAATGTCCTTTTTCCATGCTGATGATATCGTGAATGACAGAGTATTGCAGCCAATGGGTATATATAGCAGTAGGGAGTCCCTAACCATCCTACTATCGACTGTGTCTAACAAAGCACTCCCATAAAGATTAAATTCTGACAAAATACAATCCGAGGGCTCACTAACCATGACATTCGACCCTGTCAAGGACGCCATTGCCGAGAATAAAAAAGCAGAATCGGCTAGCAGTTCGCGTGGACAAAAGTGCCCGCGTTGCAGTAACTACACCACCAATCAGTACAGATGCGATGAATGCTTGGAAAGGTCTCGCGAGTTTAAGAACAATAAATACAGCAAGTGCAAAACAGAAGGGATTTGTGTAAAGTGCAACAAGGAAAAGGCCGTGGAGAATAGTGTGCATTGTGCAAAGTGCAAAGCATCAAAGGCCAAGGAATATGTTGAGCGTAAGGGCAAAGGTATCTGCTCCTATTGTCGCAAGAAGGATGTGGCCGAGGGATTGCTCATGTGCCGAGAGTGCAACGACAAAAATAGACAGGCAGGTGCTAAACATCGAGCAAGGAAGAGAGCAGAAGAGGAAGCTGAAGCTGGTGAGTAAAACGGCGGAGTTATGATCAATGTGCCAGCTAGAGACTGGTTTCATGTAGTTTCCAAGTTATATACCATCTCTTAGACTTTGTTAGTTCTTTGCTCAGAGTGACACAAGGAGAATAACTGTTGAGCATGATGTTTACAGCTCCACGTCGATGCTATGACAAACGGGTCTTTCCAAGATAGACAGCTGACGGTTCTTGATTATGCTAGCTTGTGGCAGATTTACCAATCTGGCTTACAGATGACACATGTGGCTTCGCTGACCAGTTATCTGGTAAGTTTACGCCCTCCATTTCATCAGCATATGCCATGCGTGAGACGTTGGCTTACCAATTTAATGTAAACACTGACTTCAGCTCAGGTTACTCTGGGACTTTGGAAGATTGGGTATTTTAATTCGGCATCATATTGTTAACCGACACCCTTTCGTTCACACGACCAAGTATAAAGTACAAGATTGACATGACCTGGAACGAGTTTGAGATACTCAGGCCAGAATTTCCATAAGCCTTTTGAACTTATCTATGCTCTTGTTTTCATTGTCAACATGAGCTATTCTGTAACCTTTGAAACCGCCTTTACGGACCTGACTAGCATAGCTATTACTACTCCAGGCTCTGAATTTAATATAACTATTAACAAGTACTACAATTTAAGCAAGCCCTTTACATATACTAAGACTTGGCTTTAAGATAAATAAGTAAAAAAGGCATATAACTTAAGTAAGTAAGTAATAAAAGGCATATATAAAATAAATATAAGTTATAAAAGAACTAACTATATTTATTAAATATTACTATTAAATATTACTATTAACCCTTAATATTTAATATTAAGCCTTAATATTACTATTAAATATTAGGCCTTAATATTAGGCCTAATATTTAATAG